>JAIUZE010067379.1:0-11692 GCA_022085475.1 Heliosperma pusillum
GCACAAAGAATGATTTCATTAATAAAGAGTCTAGCAAGACATTTAAATAAAGCTTCGCGGGAGGCAACCCGTGTTTTATTATATTTTTGTTATGAAATAAATTATTTTTGTTGGACAATTTAATAATGTTAATTTTTAAATAATTCATTTGGTTTTGGTTCTAATAGCTTTGACAATAAGACCATAATTTTATCTAGTATTGTAGTAGCTTGTTCATCACAGGTACTTTGGTGCTTGGGTTGTACTTTGCCCCCGTTTTCAAGCTAGCTTGGGGGAGCTGTTGCACGGTTGTATGTTTTCTTTTATTTCTTTTCCATTTAGTTGAGTCGTCCCCCATTCCTTTGGTTGTTATGTTGTCCTTCTTTGTGTTTTCTGCGCTTAAACCCGTTTCGCACATTGAGGACAATGTGTTATTCTAGCTTGGGGGAGGGATTTAGTTTGTGTCGTTGTTTAGTGTAGTTGTTTATTGAATTTGAAAAATTTGAAAAATAAAAAAAAAATCAAAAAATTAACAAATTTGAATAAAAGTTGTGTGTTTTGTCCACCCAATTGTGTTGTGCATAATGTAATTCCTAAATGCATTTCCCTTATTGTAGCTTTTTAGCAAATGTTTCACGCTTTTGACGGGATTTTGCATACATAGCGATGTCTTGTACACAGTGGGTGAGGGATTGATTTTACACTTATTAGGCTTGATCTTGACTTTGGCAAACTACATATACGGTAAGGTAGAGCCTCCAGTGATCGGTACATCTATACCCGATCCCAATTAGGTGTGTGTAGTTTCTCCTTATGATTTGCATCACATCAAAAACGCACAAGTATGGTTTTCATTCCATTTCTAGTGAGCATTACATTCATGATTTAAAAAGCATTTGAAGCCATTCACTTTGAATCCATTGCCTAAATTTAGCCCCTTTTCACATTTTTTCACATTTCATTAGCTACATGTAAAAATATTGCCTACCTTGTTAAGTTAGTAGATATACCGTTTGTGTTTGGGTGCTCATTTAGGATATTGTTCAAGTTATGTCAAAGTGATCTTGATTGGACGGAATTACTGATTGCCGTGCCGAAGAAAAAAAAAAGAAAGTTCAAAAAATGAAAAGAAAAAGAAATGAAAAAAAATGATGTTGAATATGAAAGAATGAAAAGAAAGAAAGAATCATGTATTGAAAAAAAAATGGTTTATGAAAAGAAGAAGAAGTTGTGAGTGTTATTTCCATGATCCGAAATTCAAAAAGTTGGGAAATTCACTCTTGTGTTGCCATGAGTATAAGCCAATTTGCTATTTTTGGTTTAGTTTTATTTTCTTGGGAATGGTTCTGAGTTTTGATTGAGCATCCTTGCATAATTGGTATGTTGCTAGCTTGACCTTAGCTCCACATTACCATAATTCATTTGTCCACTTTGTTACCCATCTCCCATAGCCTTCTTGCTTTTGGCTTCTTTCTATGCTTTTCATGATTGTTTTGACTTGTAGTTTGGAATGTTTACCATATTAGATTGCGGGCGCATGCTCATGAGTCATAGATAGGAGAGTGCCACTCAAATATAAAATAATATTTCCTTGATTTATATAAAAAAATTGAGTGTTGAATGCACCGTGAGAGTCCATTGTCAAAAGATCATGCAAGAGCCGAAAAGTCTATTTGATGTTCCTTATGCTGCGCCGTTATATAAATCTCAACCATGTTTTACATTTTCCCTATGCCCACGTTGTTTCGGGATGTGTTCCATTGTACTCTATAAGCTACTTGATGGGATTTGCATTTGGTTGGATTGATTGTTGCTCGTCGCCCTTGTCCTTGTCATGTTTGTTATTGTATGCTTGCTTGAGAACAAGCAAGGGTTTAGCTTGGGGGAATTTGATAAGTGTTAATTTGTATGATTTTATCCCCTCATTTTAGCTCGATTTGATATGGTTTATCCAGTTTAAGAAGTGGTTTTATGAGCTAATCTCTCCTTTGCAGTATTTCTGGTGCTTTAATGTCATTTGTAGGAATTGAGTCGTTTCTACTTCAAATCCCGTCATTTGAAGGAAATATGAGCAAGGAGAAGCTAAGAAGGACGATTACGTGAGGTTAAGATGGCATGCTATAAAGATCTAGAGGTTCCGAGTCAAAGGGAACAAGTTTCAAGTCATTCCGAGCGCATATGCACAAGTTGCGACGGTTTTGCTATTCGTCGACGAAAGTCGTCTCAAACCTCATGCTCCGACCCTTAACCCTTGGGGACATGATCAAGCTCAAATAGGGGAGGAAATGAGGCCCAATAGGTGTTAGTTACGTCCCCATTCGAATCTAAACTCAATGGAGTCAAGGTAGATCAAGTCACGTACCAAGGGAAGATCAAACGAAAGTCAAAATTCTGAACAGACAACATCCCCGATCGGGGATCCATAAATCCGATCGGGTTTATTGGGTTCTACGCATCTTCTCTTCATCTACCTCTCTTTAATGCAAGGCTTAATGGCTTGTTTAATGGGCATGAATCCGGACGCATTTGGGTAGCCTCTCAACCCTATAAATAGCCTAGCATCACACACAACCAAACATGTACAAAAACACTTCTCTCTTTGGTTTAGTTTTTCTTCTTTCTTTCATCTTTCTTAGTTTTAGTTTAGTTTTAGTTTTCTCTAGTTTAGTTTAGTTTAGTTCTAAGTTTTCTTCAATTGTAGTTGTTCTACTTGTAATTGGAATTCTAGTTTCCGGGTTTACATTTTCCTATTTCATTTCAATCTTTGCTCATCCTTTCCGGTAATCCTTGTTCTTGCTTTTACATTATAGTTTCATTTTCTTTTAGTATTTCCTTTATCATGTTTACCATTCTTAGTTTTATAATCTTAGTTTCCCTTTCATTGTTAATCATGCATAAGTAATCTTTGTTCTAGGGGAAGGATTAACATTACTGATTAATTTGTAAGTATAAATTGATTCCGGGTAGAATTGTTTTAGTTGTCTCTATTTCTTGCTTGAATCTCATGATAGACTTTGTTTAATGGCCATAAACAATTGTTTGTACTTGTCAATTTCCGTCTCAAGGGCGAGAGTCGAGATGAAAATTAAAGGACTGGCAAGAATAGTTTAGTGACCTAACCATGCTGAGAGGACGTTAGGACCCATTAAAAAGTTGGTATGAATCCGAGTCGAAAATACCATTTAAAGACTTGGACAACTATGATTTTTCTAAACCCGTAATCAACTTTGCTTTTAAATTGATTAGCATGTGAACCCCGATCCCTAGATCGTTTTCTTTATTGTATTGTTATCATTTTTATTATAGCATTTATTAATTAGTGACAAACATTTGCCAATCGTACAAGGTAGAGTTCTAACCATAACTATTCACAAGTATCTCTCGTCTCCCCGAGATCGACCCCTTACTTCCCTAATTACATTAATTTGTTGTTAGCCTAGTCTGGGTTATTTATCTTTGATTAGGGTATGCGACAACCCTGTCAAATTTTGTGATAAGTGAATATTTGTATGATTTTAACCCACAATTTAGCTCGGTTTTGTATGTCATTTTTGCTTTGTTAAGCCACTTCATGAGCTAATATCGTCTTCTAGGCGAATTCCTGTGTTCTAACCTGTTTTGTAGGGAAAGTGACGTTTCTACGCCCTTTTTCTATACTTGCGAGCATTTGCCTAGAACCCGACGATTTAAAGAAGTAAGCTTGACCAAGTAAAAGGCATTTCAAGAAGGTTCACTAATTCAAAAGAGAGAAGAAGTAAAGACAGTTTCGAAGTTGTCGGAAGATCAATCAATTAGGCGGAAGAATTCATCATTTTACATCAAACCCTATCAACAAACTCGATTGAAGAGGTCAAGGCGAATGTTGGAAGTCAAGTCATATGCAAGGGGAGATGAAACGAGAGTCAAAGCTTCCAGATGACAACTTACCCGATCGGGTAAGTGTGTACCCGATCGGGGATCCTTGCTGATCCGTAGTTTTGCTTCGACTTCCTCAGTTTTGTCCTATATGTTGAATGCTTGACCCCTTCCCCACGAAACCCTAATGTTATATAAAGAGAGCTCCAGCCCTTCTTCTCAAGACACAATCACACATCTCTCATCTTACATCTCTACATTTCTATTTACAAAACCTAGTTTAGGAGGAAGGGAGAACTAGCCTCTCTTCTCTCATTTTGTTCTTCTTCTTTAGTCTTCAGTTCTTAGTTTATTTCTGTCCTTTTCATATCAAAACATTAGCTTAGATCAATAAAGAATTTCAATCTTTGTAGTCTACTTTGTTGGGTACAAGTGTTGTAATTCAAGGAACGATTATTCTATGCAAGGGATTTCTATTATTGTTATCGCTTTCATTGTTGATCGTCACCTAGGTACTTCTATTCTATCCTTTGTTTAATATCTTTATTGTCTCCTATTTGATTGTTATACGCTTTACATATTATCTTAGATTCATTTTCATGTTGTTATAATCGTCATTTCATTTTCTAAATTGTCAAATAGCGTCGCTATTATCGCCACATAGAGAGTCTTAAAATATTTTTAAAAACCAACTAAACATGTCTATCCTAGTTTTCATTGTTAATATCATCTTAGACATAAACATTATCATGAGTGAGTAGTCACCTTTCTAGGGTGTAGGGTAGCCATGTTAGATTAATTAAAAGATGATAATTGGATAAAAGAAATCTTGCTTTTAAAACGTTGTGTCTATGGATGTTTGGACTTTAACGATAGTTGACGATTCCTGATCAAAATTATTGACTAGTATGAAATTCTTTTCCAAGGTAGAGATACGCGAATTGAATAGACAAAGCATGACATGGTGGATTAAGACCTAGTAAATTGCTTAAAAGCCTGCTAGACCATCTGATCTATGATTGTAAGGAACACATCATTTTTACGAACTCACAATGAATTATTTGCTTATCCTAAATCAAATTTCATCAATATGTCAATCTACATGTGTGAACCTACTTCCCTAGATGCTTCTCATTATTGTTAATTCATCATTTGCATTATTGCTTTTATCTTCATTTGCTTTTATTTTGTTTTCATTTATGCTTTTTGTTAGTTTAGACATCATAATCCCAAAACCCAGAAACTCGTTAGAAAAAACTCAATTGTGAGACAATTCACATCCTATAGGAAGCACCATATTCCTGAGGATCGACCTCTACTTCCCTAATTACATTAATTTGTTATTAGCCTAGTCTAGGTAAATTAGCTTTGTATCGGGCTCGCGACAAGCACGATCAAATTTTGGCGCCGTTGCCGGGGAGAACGGTTTAGTTTTCCTTTTTCTTGTGATTTTTATCGCAATTAGTTTTATCTAGTGTTTAGGGACCCAAATTCCTTTAGACCTCTCTTGATTTTTCATCTTAGCTTTCCAATCTTACGCCCAGATCTTCTAGACTAGGGACCCCTATTATTTTAGACCCCGAACTAGAAAGGACTCTGCGTAGGAGAAAAAAGCTATTCAACGAAATCTCAAAAGCTTCTGACACTTCAAGTTTGGATCTTATTCGTGAGAAATTGATCGCGCATGTCGCAAGCCCGATACAAAGATAAATTACCCAGACTAGGCTAATAACAAATTAATGTAATTAGGGAAGTAGGGGTCGATCCTCAGGGAGATGGTGTTTCCTATAGAATGTGAAGTGTCTCGCAAGTGGGTTTTATCTAACTAGTTTCTGGGTTTTGGGATTATGATATCTAAACTAACAAAAAGCATAAATGAAAACAAAATAAAAGCAAACTAAAATGAAAACAATAAAGCTAATGATGAATTAACAATGATGAAGAACATCTAGGGAAGTAGGTTCACACATGTAGATTAACATATTGATGCAATTGGATTTAAGATATACAAGTAATTCATTGTGAGTTCGTAAGAATGATGTGTTCATTACAATCATAGATCAGATGGCCTTTAGGCAATTTACTAGGTCTTAATCTACCATGTCATGCTTTGTCTATGATATTCCCGTTTCTCTACCTTGGAAAAGAATTCCATTCTAGTCAATGATTTTGGCCAAAAATCGTTAACTATCGTTATAGTCCAAACATGCATAGACACAATGTATTAAAAGCACAATTTCTTTTATCCAATTATCTTCTTTTAATCAATCTAACATGGCTACCCTACACCCTAGAAAGGTGACTACTCATTCATAGTGATGTTTAAATCTAAGATGATATTAACAATGAAAACTAGGATAGACATGTTTTAAGACTCTTTATATGGCGATAATAACGACGCTAATTGATAATCTAGGAAATGAAATGACGATAATAACAACATAAAAATGAATCTAAGATAATATGAATAGAAAATAACAATCAAATGGAAAACAATAAAGGACATTAAAAAAAGAATAAAGTGGGAATACCTAGGTGACGATCAACAATGAAAGCGATAACAATAATAGAAATCCCTTGCATAGAATAATCGTTCCTTGAATTACAACACTTGTAACCAACAAAGTAGATTACAAAGATTGAAATTCTTATTGTTCTAAGCTAAGGTTTTGATGTAGAAAAGACATAAATAAACTAAGAACTAAAGATGAAAAGAAGAAGAAAATGATCTAGACAAGAGAAGAGAGGCTAGGCTCTCATCTCTTAATCTAGGTTTTCTAACCTAAAGAGAAATGTAAGAAGAGAAGAAATGTTGTGTGTGAGATTGATGATGAGAAGAGGGGCTGGAGCTCTCGTTATATAGCATTAGGGTTTCGTGGGGAAGGGGTTGAGCATTGAACATATAGGAAAAAAATAGGAAGTTGAAGCATTTTGCTCGAAGTAGCAGAGATACCCGATCGGGTACACACTTACCCGATCATGTAAGTTGTCATCTAGAAGCTTTTGACTAACGTTTCATCTTCCTTTGCTTTGACTTGACTTCCATCATCCCCCTTGACCTCTTCAATCGGGTTTGTTGATAGGGTTTGATGTAAAGCGATGAATTCTTCCGCCTAATTGATTGATCTTCCGACAATTGCGACATCGTCTTTACTTCTTCTCTCTTTTGAATTAGTGAACTTCCTTGAAATGCCTTTGACATGGTCAAGCTTGCTTCTTCGATTCGTTGGGTTCTAGGCAAATGCTCGGAAATATAGAAAAAGGGCGTAGAAACGTCACTTTCCTTACAAAATAGGTTAGAACATAGGAATTCGCCTAGAAGACGATATTAGCTCATAAAGTGGCTTAATAAAGCACAAATGACATACAAAACCGAGCTAAATTGGGGGTTAAAATTATACAAAAATTCACTTATCAAACTCCCCCAAGCTAAACCTTTGCTTGTCCTCAAGTAAACATAACAAACAATGCCAGGACAAGGGTTGCAAGCATTGGCTACTACACCATCAAGAAACAAATCTCAACATAAAACTTTGGAAACATAATGAATCATAACCCAAAAACAACGTGGGCAAGAATGATACATAAACATGGCTGAGATTTACATAACGGCGTAGCACAAAGAATTTCACTATAGAATTTTCGGCTCTTGCTTGATCTTTTGACAAATGGACTCTCACGGCACACTCGAACACTCATTGTAAGTAAAAGGTGATTTCTTTATATGTAAATGTTTTTGAGACACTCACCTATCTACGACTCATGAAAATGTGTCCGCAGTCTAATATGGTAAACAATTCAAAACACAAGTCAAATATCACAATGCACATAGAAAAGAAGCCGAAAAATATAAAGAAGGCTTTGGGAAATGGGTGAAAGGTGGACAAACAGTTATGGTCATGTGATGTTTAGAGTGAGCTAGCAACTGACCAATGATAAATGAAAACTCAATCCAAACTTCCGATCAATTCCCAAAAGACGAACAACGAAGCAACAAATTGGCTTATTACACACGAAACACAAGGGTAAACTCCTTCTATTGATTTGACATTTTGAGGAGATACTCACAACTTCTTCTTTTATATTTTTTTCTTTTTTTCTTTCGATTTTTTTTTTCTTTTCTTTTGAACATCTTTTGTTGAACATTTTCGTTCTCCAAATTCACTTTGTCATTAAGGAACAAAATCTTCTCAAAAGAGCACCCATACACCATAGTCTAGCTACTAGCTCAAAAGGTAGGCAGTTTTTATATGTAGCTATTATTTTTGTGAAGTATTTGTATGAAGGGGCTTATTTTGAGGGGTAGTTCAAAGTGAAAAAGGCTTCAAATCATAGTGAATCATGAATGCAATGCTTATAGAAATGAAATGAGGACCATACTTATGCGTTTTGACATGACACACATCACAAGGAGAACTACACACACCTAGATGAGACTGGGTATAGATGTACCAGCCTAAGAAGGTTCTACCTTATAATATATGTAACTTGCCAAATGTCAAGATCAAGCATACTCATCTATAGATTCATTCCATGCCTACTGTGTACAAGACGTCCCCATGTATGCAAAATTCAATAAGTATTGAATCATTATCTTTTGAAAGCTCTAAGTTTTGGAAATGTAACATGATAGCATAGTAAACAAGCAACCAAAGCATGAAAAGCATTCAATTATGTTCAGAAATTTTTAAATTTTCTCAAAATTCTTCTCTTTCTTTTATTCAAAATTTGAAAAATGATCAACTAAAATGCAATCCCTCCCCCAAGCTAAACATCACATTGTCCTCAATGTGAGCACAAAGACAAAATATGCAATGAGATGCTTAATGGGGAAAAGGAAAAATGAAAGAAGAATGAAGCTTACTAGTCAGCGCGGACTCCCCCAAGCTAGTCTTTTGGACTTGACAAGGAAGGTCTTTATAGATTCTTCAAAAACTCTTTCATCTGCAAAATAAATCCTAACAACGAAAAAGGGAATAAAAATAAAAATGCAAAAAGAAAAGGAACACGGGTTGCCTCCCGAGAAGCGCAATTTAAAACTCTTGCTAGACTTCATTTCTTCCTTTGAAATCATCCTTTATCTTTAAGCTCACTATCATCCAAGCTCATCATCATAGCGTTCCTGACATTTTCCATCCATGCCAAGCTTTTCCGGGAATAGCCCCTTCTAGCACTTTTAGCAGTAGTGCTTTTAGTATGCTCACCTGCAAGAAAATCAACACTAACATGCGCCTCCAACGGATCCGTCAGTAAGGATCGAGGCATAGAAGAAACAATAGAAGATTCATCAACATCAAGCACATAACATGAGTCTTCTAACACAGGACTCCTAACGGTGGAAGTTTTAATAAAGGTCACCTTGTCATCTCCTACCTTCAATGTCAACTTCCCATTCTTGACATCAAAAACTGCACCAGTGGTGTGCAAAAAGGGTCTTCCCAAAATGATTGGGATTTGAGAGTCTTCGGCCATGTCAAGTACTAGAAAGTCAACGGCAATGAAAAACTTACCAACTTTGACGGGCACATCTTCTAAAACACCCATAGGTTGTTTTAGAGAACGGTCCGCCATTTGCAAAGTAACATTAGTGCATTTCAAAGCACCCATGTTAAGTTTTTCAAACATAGAAAAGGGCATGACACTTACACTAGCACCTAGGTCGCAAAGGGCCTTATCAATGGTATACGTGCCTATAGTGCAAGGGATGGAGTAACTACCAGGGTCCTTAAGTTTTGGTGGAGACTTATTTTGCAAGAGTGCACTACACACTTCAGTGAAAGCTACGGTCTTCATCTCATTGAAGGATCTCTTCTTTTTTAGGACTTCCTTCATAAACTTGGAATAAGAAGGAACTTGGGAAAACAATTCAATGAAAGGGACTGTTACCTTTAAGTTCTTGACGACGTCAACGAACTTACCATACTTTGCCTCCTCCTTGTGCTTGGCTAATCTTTGGGGAAATGGGACTTTGATCTCAATAGGAATCTCGGGCTCTTTCCTCTTTGACATGGGCACCTCAGCTTCAACATCAACAACCACGGGCTCATCATTATGCTTACCACTTCTCGAGGAAATGGCGTTTACAGTTTCGTGAGGTTGGTAACATTGTGAAGGCAGCTGCCCTTGCTTTTGGTGGGTATTGGAAGAGGTATATTGGGAAATTTTAGCTTCCAACAATTTGATGGCGGCATCCTTAGCTTGATCACTCTCTTGGAATTGAGCTATTATGGTGTCTTGCCTTTGAGCCAATTGCAGCATCATGGCTTCAAGTTTACTTACACCATTGTAACTCTGTTGAAACGTAGAGGATTGGATTTGTTCTAGCTTTTGTGTGGGAAGGGCTACTTGAGCTTGTAAAAGTGTCAAAGTGGGGTCCTCTTGCTTAGATTTCAATGGTATGGAGCGGGAATTTCTATATTGAGAATCGTGAATTGCCATGGATTCAATGGTAGTGTGAGCAATTTCAACATTAATTTGATCAAATCTTCCATTGTTAGCAGAATCTAGGATACGATGGGACTCTATATAACACCCATTATAGAATGTGATGGGAAGGAGTCATTGTAACACCCGCAAATGTACCCTATTTTTATAAGTAAAATATTTTACGGATACTTTTCATCGAAATTTAGTTTTAATTTAGAATTTATTTTTCCGAGTCGAATTTAGAATTTCCGAGTTCGTATTTGGAATTTCCGCGAGATTCCATGTGAATCCCGTCTTAAGGCGACTTTGACTTTTTCTTGACTTTTCCTTATACATCTCATACTACCTCTTTAACCTATTTCATTTCCCACAACTCAAACTTACTTCTTCCTTAAGAAAACCAAAAAAAACCTTGCCTCCATTTTGATCCAATCTTTGAATCGTCATATCTCATTCGTTTCTTGCTCAAATTCACGTAAGTTCGTCTTATTCTTCCCCTCTATCCGTATTGGTAATAAAATTACCGTCTTTCTCGCTTTTTAAATTATCCGTCTTTTTCAAGGTGAATGATATTCATCTTTTATTATCTAATTGTATGTAGGTGGAGACTAGGAAAGCTTAGTAACCGTTTAAAGAAGCGAAAAGGTAACGGTGAAGGGTTACTCGATATCATTTACGTGTTTTACATGCTTCTATGTTAGATTCGTATTTAGAATACGATTAGAAAGCTTAGGATTCATGTTATTGATGATGATTGTTGTTAGTTGATGATTGTTGATGATGATACTTGTTATTTGTTGAGAATTGATATGAGAATTGATATGATAAGTGATGATTTATGATAATAGTTGATGATGGTTGAGTTTAGAACAAATTGGAGTTGTCTTGACCCAAGTCACGGTCGTGAAACTCATGTCACGGGCGTGAAATAGTGGCTGACCAAATACCCTTGCGTAACAGAGAGTTTCACGGGCGTGAAATACAAGTCACGGTCGTGACTTGTGCAGTTTCACTGCACTGACCCCTTTTCGTAAAATGATCATATCTCCTTCGTTACTTGCTTGTTTTGGCCTTGTGACCTACCGTTGGAACCGTAAGAGGATAAGCTATCACCTCAACTTACAATTTCTGTAATTGCATATCTATAACTCTAGTTATGACCGTTTGAAGTGTACCCTTGTTTTAGTTAGTTTCCAAACTCGTTGTTTTGAGATAAGATCTATGTTTCCTATTTATTATGCTTCTTAAACTTGGTCTAATGCTTATGTATCATGTATTGATTCATGTTTATCATATTTACATTTATATAATGCCCTATTCTCATGTTTTGACACGGTTTTTGGTATGTCCCACTTTGAGTCGGTTTTTACAAATGATACGGTTTGAGCACTATTTTGTTATGTGCTTTGTACTCTCATTCCCTTCGCTACCT
>JAIUZE010067380.1:0-14261 GCA_022085475.1 Heliosperma pusillum
TTTATACATGCAAGATAGAAAATACGAGGATTGTCAAATATTACAAACTAAAATACGAAATACAACAAAGAGACGAAGTCTCTCAAAATATAATAAATGTCAAGTGTTGAGCAAAACAACTAAACAACGTCTAGGGGTGTTTTAATCCAGGGACAACGCCCGCTAGCTCACACCCGAACCCAAAATGTCAAGCAAAAAGCCAACCATGCAAGCAACCTGTTCATCCATGAAAAACATGAATGCCATACTCAGTGGGGAGTAACTCCGGGTTCTCCCAGCCATATCACATTAAACGTACATAGAAGGAAATACGAAAGTAAAATCATGCATATATGAATATACATGTGAGAAACGATAAGAATAGATACGCAATTCAATATATAATGATAAGAGCATAAGAGTTACAAGTCCGAATCCATCATGTGATACAAAGACTCGGGGAAGACACTCTTAGGCAACCGAATACGCTCACTAGGGCTTGCATCTCACCGTTAGCGGTATAAGTTTGATAAGATTGAGACTCGACAAACAAACCATGCCAAGTCATCGAAGGACCATGAATATCAATCATGTAATCACCCATCCACACATAACAATACAATGACGATGCCCAATCATGCAATGACCATGAATAAAATCATGAAATCACGCATTCAAGAACAACGACACAAAGACGACCTCTCTCACGGTAAATGAAACGCACTAGCACCGTGTACATGGCAAGTATGATTAATGGGCATCCACGGGAGAAAAGCCTTTCCTGAACGCATACACGATTCAATCCATTTCGTATATGTAGACTAATTTCCTCCTGGTAGGACGACGATAATAATACGGTTCCTAATCTAAACCTGGCCAGATTCTCGGAATACACGTTTTCTGATTCGACATGCGATGACGTTTCGCATCCAAGACTCGGTCAATCATAGACGCCGAGTACCCCAAATTCGGTAGATCAATTCACGAAAGAGGCGGAAAAGAGCACAAGCCTCATAACAAGCGGTACGCTACATGCAAATAACACCACCTCGCAAGTACACAACATTTGACAGCCAGGTCGATCAACGCATAGCGTTCGCCTCCCAACAACGTCGTCGTATGCCCACTAACACATGCAATTAAGCAGTACGATACCTCCCCGTTCCAACATTCCAGCCTTACGAACGTGGAGGTAGCCAAGGAAATGAGAGTACAAAGCAGAAGACAAAATAGTGCTCAAACCGTATCATTTGTAAATACCGACTCAAAGTGGGAACATACCAAAAACCGTCACAAAACATGAGAATATGGAATCATATAAGTTTAAATATGATAAAAATGAGTCAATACATGATACATAAGCATTAGAACAAGTTTATGAAGCATAATGAATAAAAAACATAAATACCTCTCCAAAACAACGTTGTTTGGAAACAAACGAAAACAAGGGTCCACTTCAAACGGTCATAACTAGAGTTCTAGACATGCAAATGCAGAAATTCCAAATAGAGGTGATAGCGTATTCTCTTACGATTCCAACGAGATGTCACAAGCCCAAAACAAGCAAGGAAAGAAGGAGATATGATCATTTTACGAAAAGGATTCAGTGTAGGAAAATTGCAATCGGCAGCGAGTAACGCAGCCTGCGTCACCACGACGCAGCCTGCGTCCTATTCGGACAGGTACGAGTCACACAAATCTCCACAATTTCACTAAGGCATAACACAAATATCATTTATCATCACAATTCATCAATTCTCATATCAATTATCAACTAACAACAACCATCATCAACAACACAATTCCTAAAATTACTAATCATATTCTAAATACGATTTCTAACATGGAAAACACATTAAAACACGTAAATGATATAGAGTAACCCTTCACCGTTACCTTTTCGCGTCTTTAAACGGTTTCTAAACCTTCCTAGTCTCCACCTACATACAATTAGATAATAAAAGATGAATATCATTCACCTTGAGAAAGACGGATAATTTAAAAAGCGAGAAAGACGGTAATTTTATTAACAATACGGATAGAGGAAGCTAAGAGGGGAAGAATAAGACGAACTTACGTGAATTTGAGCGAGAAATGAACGAGTAGTGACGATTCTAAACTTGGAAGAATATGGAGGCTAGGTTTTGGTGTTTATGGTGAGGAAGAAGAAGATTGAGTTGTGAGGGAGTTAGGGTTATGAGGGAGTATATGTAGGGTGAGTAAGTGGAAAAGTCAAGAAAAAGTCAAAGACGGCTCAAGACGGGTTTTTCTTGAAATCTCGCGGAAATTCCAAATACGAACTCGGAAATTCTAAATTCGACTCGGAACATTAAATTTCAAATTAAAACTAAAAATTCGCTGAAAAGTATTGGTAAAATATTTTTACTATTTAAAATAGGGTACATTTGCGGGTGTTACAGTCACCACGTGTATTTTGGTTGTGAGCAAACCACAAACAACCAAACTCACGTAAATTTTTAAATGACGGGGAAATACCATAAAGACATTCATAGGGGGTTTTATTGTGAAGAAACTCAGTTGGAGTACGGTTTATTAAATAAGCAGCAGTAAGAATGCATTCCCCCCCAATAAGACTTAAGCAAATTAGCCTAAAAAGGGAGAGCCCAAACGACAGTTAAAATGTGACGGTGCTTGCGTTCAACGCGGCCATCGACCATTTTGTTGGGGCGTGCCAACGCAAAAAGTTTGAAACTGAATCCCTTTTTGAAAAAATAATCCAGGCATACAGTTAAATTCATTACCGTTTTCACGTTCAACAAACTTGACGGATTTAGAAAACTGCTTGTCAACCATAGAGATAAAATTCATAAACATATCGATAACTTCCGTCTTATCAATCTACAAATAAACCCAGGTAACCCGTGAATAATCATCAAGTATTGTGAGAAAATACTTCGTACGATATGAAGAGTCAAGACGATAGGGTCCCCAAAGATCACAAAGAATCAATTCAAATAACTCTGAAACACGTTTATTATTTAAAGAAAAACTAGTACGATTTTGTTTGGCAAAATGACATGTCTCACAAACATAATGCTTACTAAATTGAAGACTACTAGCAAAGGAAATAGCCTTGAAAGCTTTATTAGACGGATGACACAATCGTTGATGCCAATGGAGGCCATCTCGCAGCTCACCTACTCCAATCATCCTCGTAGAACGGGCATGGATAAGACAAGAATGCTTAGGAAATATGAAAATATAATCATCTGAAGCTGTAAGCTATAAGACGAAAAGAAGGTTGCAAGTCCAAATGGGTACATATAATTCATCGTGGAGAATAAGAGAATTATTAATAAACACCGAACCCATAACATTAGAAGTAACCTGATGTCCATGAGGAAGGCCAACACTACGAGAAGAGATGGCACGTTGTTCTTCCAAACATGCTAAATTTCTCGTGACATGGTGGGAAGTACCCGTGTCAATTACACAAGGAGACATACCGCTTAAGAGATCAGTAGCAAGAATAGAATTAGTAGCAACACTGGGGTCACCAAACTAGCATAAGCAACCAGAGTGGTACAGCAAGAAGCATCCTCACCCGCGCCTCCAGCACCTGCACTTGAGGACCCGGCAGCCGTTCCATTTCCCAAGGCATAACCACGAGCAGCCCCTCTATCTTGGCATGACGAAGCTCAGCCAATGAGTATGGACGATCACCCCACCAATCCGGAAAACGGTGAGATTTAATATAACAATTAGAAGGTTCATGACCCCGAGTATCACAAAAGAAGCAGAAGAGCTACCGACGCTTACCCTTCTCTTCATCACGGAGAGCACGCCAATCAAGATGTGTTCGTCCAGAAGGAGGAGTGGCAAAAGCAACCACGTCCAACGTATCTAGTAAGTCATTAGATTAAGGGAGGGAAGGGGATCGATTTGAAACTCATGGGAGCGAATATTACAATAAAACGTAGGGTCGAGTCCCATACAAAACTATTGAAGACGTTCATTTTTAAGTCGCTGAACAGTCGCGGGTCCGATATTACACTCACTTTTTCCATATTTAGAGGAAAATAGGGGTTCATGAACAATTAGAGAGTCTCAAATAGACTTAAGTTTCCCATAATATGTGGTTACGTCCATATCTTTTTTTTTGTTGCAATTGCAGATTTGAGTCTTGAGACCATCTGTAATGGTTCCAACAACAAAAAATGTGCTTCGAGGTCAGCCCATAGAACCGCAGCATCATCATCATACGAGACGATGTCACACGGCAAGAAAATAGAACTCAAGCGTCTGCTCTTAGGAACCGAATGTAGTCGCGAAATTGTATTTGACGACTGAAACTAGTCGCTAATACCTAGTCGCAAGCCTTAGTCGCCAAATGGAATTCAGGCGACTGATTTCAGTCGCCAAATGTGGCGACTGATAAAAGCGTCCCCAAATTAAGAAAAAGGCGACTGATATGGGTTGCCAAATTTGCGGCTGAATAAGCCTGTTGTCGCCAAACAGACGACTGAAAACAGTCTTCATTTGACTGAGTTCAGTCGCCAATTTGGCGACAGCGTAGATCTTTAGTCGCCAATATGGCGACTGATATTAGTCGCCATGACCAATGACATATCAGTAGCCATTGGTTTGGGTACTCTGTTTTCGCGACTGAAAACAATCGCTATATGAACATTTCAGCCGCCAAAAATGCTGCTATTTTGCAAAAAATTATCCATTTTTCTCATGCCATTTCATTTTCATACCCTGCACGAAAGTTTTCTAAAATAGGAAACAACAACAATGCAAACGTTTACAACACCACATAGATAAACCAACACTCTCATATATAAAATAAGAATCTATCCAAGTTTACAAGTCCTGAAAAAAGAAAAGAAATCCGAGTTTAAACATCACAATTAGCAAAGAGTTTTTAAACATAACTGACATGACCTAAATCAAGTGCTACGGAACCTCATTCCAGCTGCAAAACCGCCACCTCCATTGGAATCTCTAGGATCTCGGGGAAAGGGACGCGAACCCTGGTTGCATGTGTTGAAGAAGGTTGCCATGGGGGTAAAATGTTCCTTCATTACCCGAACTTCTTCATCCCTTTCGGTGTTTTTTCTCCTTTACTCATCTAGCTGGGCTTGTATTTTACTTACGACTCCCGGTTCGTAAGTTTGCTTCGAGCTAGAAGGCATCCTTGCCCTTGGGACTTGGTAGAATATATCTTTAGCCGAGCCAAGTCCGTACACGGATCCTTTCTTGACGGCTTCAACCAAGTCAAACCAAATCACATTATTGGGCTTATCGGGGTACTTTTCTTTCTCGCCTAAAAATGCATCCTACAAATTATAAACATTATGATTAAAATGGCTACAAAACAGCTTAAACATTCACAAAAATGAGCTTATATATACAAATATAAAATTGTTTGAAACTTACATATAGTTTCTTGTCTTATGGCTTAATGAAGTATCTTCTACCATCTTGCAGTCAGAAATGGGTGTCAAGCCTCTTATCTTTTTTATTCTTACCTTTCTAAAATAAGAAAGACATGTATAAGAAGATTTTAATAATAAAATAATGGACTTAAATTATAATTTTTAAATATGTCATATGATGGATTAATATCTAAACTTACACCCAAAACTTGATCCGAGGCTTGGATTAACTTAGCCTTAAACTCCGAGGTTTCACGATACTTAAACATGGCTTCATATGCACCAACTACAATGTAAGTTAGTATTATAAAAGATGATAAAATTGTATTAAATTATAACTATATACAAATAACAAAAGTAATTAAATACCTCTCATATGTCCCGGCTCCTTTTTCTTCTTGACAACCTTATACATGTTGTCCCTCAACCGTCTTGTGCAAGTATCTTTGTACCTTTCACGTACAATATACTCTAATCCCGCCGGCCAGTCAAATGATTTCTACAAACAACATTAAGTATTAGTAAAATAAATTCTTAATAGAAAATTATAATAATATAACAAAATATATACAAAAATATACCTCAAAGTTATTGAACCATTCCTCTTTTTGTTGGGGCGTAGCCCTTGTCGAACAAGTAGGAGCAACCCTGCATCTTCTTCTTTGTACTGGCAGTACAACCTCTTACAACTTTTTGAGCCGTAAACCTGAAAAACTATATGTTAAGTACAAGTATGCATTTATGTTAAACAATGTAAAATTATTGTAAAGTAACAAATTAAAGATATTGTCTTACCAAAAAACAGTGGGATCAAGTATCATCTTCCCGTCCGAGGTAAACAGGATCTCCGGCCCCTGATCAGATGACTCATCGTCATTGGTCGACTTCTCGGCCACCGGCTCCTCAACCTTTGTATCCTCCTCGTCGACTGAAGAAATACTAAGACGTCTGTTAGAACTCCCGCCTCGCTGTCTACCTCGACCTCCCGCCATCTAAAATTACACAAATAAAATTGTTAAAAAGTGTTAATAACATAAAAAAAACATAAAAACAATAAAATGTTTTCAACATAAAATATATCTTTACCAAATTAATCATCATCAACAAAGTCGTCATCGTCATCATCACCATCATCATCATCATCATCATCATCATCATCGTCATCATTCTCATCATCACTATCACCATCACTATCACCGCCACCATCAGCGACAACTTGACCATCACCATCACCGTCACCTTCACCTTCACCTTCACCTTCACCTTCACCTTCACCTTCACCATTACCACCATCACCATCACATTCCCCTTCACCATCATCCTCTCTTTCGAAATCCTCACCTTCTTCATTTCCATTCTCATAAATGATTTCATCAGCTGGAGACAACATAATGTAACAACTCGGAATATTTAAATAAGGGAAATGCATAATAATAATTTATCAGAGTATAAAGATGAAGAAGGGTCAAGGTGACGGAAACATTTGACCAATCCGGATCAATACTCAAATCCAAAACCAAACTAATACATTAGTAATAATCCTTATATTAAATAAATTCCTAAACAAATTAATCTTTTTGCCACACGTCTTTGTAGCCCAACATCCAGACAAGCAGCAACCAATTCAAGCTGAGAATGGGCGTCGACAATCAGTCAGGATTAACTAGGTGCTCTCCCAGTCATGTTTACAGCAGGCTGAATTAATAACAATTTATAACAACGGAAAGTAATCATAAATGACATGTGAAGCAATTTATACAATTTGACGTATATTCGAACTTACCAAGACGGAACCAAACCTACATGAATGCAATCCTGCAGACCTATACCATATGCAACCACTAGACCATGAATACATACAAGACCCAAAGTAGCACACGATCCAAAGCAACATAAGGCACAATGCTAGCAACAAAGCATAGGGAATAGAGCGAACGCCTGTTAGAACGTATAACCACTGCCTCTAACTTGACAGAGCATATAAATAACCACTACCTCTGTCGGTTGTGGAGCGTAATACCACGACCTCAACGATACTATATATAGTGTATCACCACTGCCTATATACCTAAGACCTGGCCAAACCTCTCGATGCATTAACTGTACATCATTCGACAGAGCATTTAACTGATGTCTCTGGCCACCCCTGAACATAGACCAAATAAATCCCTGAAGGGCGGCTCTTGATTATTCATTCTGATAGTATTTAAATGATACTACCATCATCGATTCGAACTAGACCACAAACAAATGAACAGTTTAACTGACTGTAAAAAACATGCGTCAACAACATCACGACTCAACTCAGTAGAACAGTTTAACTGACTGTTCCACCTCAACTCATAGAATAGTTTAACTGGCTGCTCTACTCCTCAAAGAATGAGAGTAACCAAGATGATATGAAAACATAGCGTTATAGTTCGACTAACCATAACGTAACATATAAACAAGCAAAGATGACCAAAAGTTATAGCACTTGGACCTATAACATTCCACCTGAAAGAACATTGTTACAATTCAAGATACCATAACACAAGACACATAAGCATATAACAGCTCAATGTTATAGTACCTTCTACTATAACCTTCACTCAACACTAGTGAAGTTATAGTAACCCCAACTATAACCTTGGTTAAGCTTGTTAGGTAATAGCATCATCAACCATAATCTTCGCATATTCTATCAGAGTTATAGTACATCAACCTATAACCTTAGAAAGCGTGTCAGGTTATAGTATCATCAACTATAACCTTCTCTTAACTTCAGTAAACTTATAGTACCTTCAGATATAACTTTCACTCAACTTTAGTGAAGTTCTAGTACCTCAAGCTATAACCTTAGTTATATGTGCGAGGTTATAGTGTGACAACCCTCGCGAATGCGGAAATAAAACATACAAGCATGTGATTTAAATAGCGGAAATACGGTGTTTTTAAAACTTTTTACATGCCAATAGAAACTACGAGTGGCAGATGTTACAAACCAAATACAAAATACTACAAGAGACGTAGTCTCTCAAAATGTTATCCAACAACAAAGTTATTAGCAACTAGCTAAAATCGTCTAGAGGTGTTTCAATCCAGGGACCACGCCCGCTAGCTCACACCCGAACCGAAAATACCACAAGCAAAAAGCAATCCAAATCAAGCAACCTGTTTATCCATGAAAAACATGAACGCCACAGTCATTGGGGAGTAACTCCGGGTTCTCCCAGCCATATTGTGACAACCCTCGAGAATGCGGAAATATAAAACATACAAGCATGTGAATTATATAGCGGAAAATACGGTATTTTAAAAACCTTTATACATGCAAGATAGAAAAATACGAGGAGTGTCAAAATATTACAAACTAAATAAAAATACCACAAGAGACGTAGTCTCTCAAAGTGTTAACAAAAGACAAAGGAATTAGCAACTAGCTAAACAACGTCTAGAGGTGTTTCATCCAGGGACAACGCCTGCTAGCTCACACCCGAACCCAAAATACCAAGCAAAAAGCCATAATGCAAGCAACCTGTTCATTCATGAAAAACATGAACGCCACAATCAGTGGGGAGTAACTCCGGGTTCTCCCAGCCATATCACATCAAACGTACATAGAAGGAAATACAAAAGTAGAGCATGCATACATATAGATACACATGTGAGATACGATAAGGATAGATAGGCAATTCGATATATAATGATAAGAGCATAAGAGGTCCAAGTCCGAATCCATCATGTTAAACAAAGACTCGGGGAAGACACTCTTAGGCAACCGAATACGCTCACTAGGGCTTGCATCTCACCGTTAGCGGTATAAGTTTGATAAGATGGAGACTCGACAACATAACCATGCCAAGTCATTCAATGATCAATTACATAATCATTCATTCAAGTATAACGACGCAATGACGACCTCTCTCACGGTAAATGAAACGCACTAGCATCGTGTACATGGCAAGTATGATTAAAAGGCATCCACGAGATGACATTTCCCTGAACGCATACACAATCACATTTCGTATATGTGCACTAATTTCCTCCGGTAGGACGGCGATAATAATACGGTCCTAGTCTAAACCTGGCCAGACTCTCGGAATAAATCGTGTTCCGATTCGACATGCGATAAACGTTTCGCATCCAAGACTCGGTCAATCATTGACGCTGAGTACCCCAAATTCGGTCGAAAATTCACGAAAGAGGCGGAAAAGAGCTCAAGCCACATAACAAGCGGTACGCTACATGCAATTAATACCACCTCGCAAGTACACAACATTTGACGGCCGGGTCGATCAACGCATAGCGTTCAACTCCCAACAACGTCGTCGTATGCCTACTAACACATGCATTTAAGCAGTAGGATACCTCTCCGTTCCGACATTCCAGCCTTACGAACGGGAAGGTAAGCCATACGGGATATGAGAGTACAAAGCCACAAGACCAAAACAGTGCTCAAACCGTAACATTTGTAAAAACCGACTCGAAGTGGGAACATACCAAAAACCGTAACAAAACATGAGAATAGGGATTCCTATAAGTTTAAATATGATAAACATGAGTCAATACATGATACATAAGCATTAGAACAAGTTTATGAAGCATATGAATAAAAACATAGATCACCTCTCCAAAACAACGTTGTTTGGAAACCAACGAAAACAAGGGTCCACTTCAAACAGTCATAACTAGAGTTCTAGACATGGGAATGCAGACCTTCCAACTCGAGGTGATAGCTTATCCTCTTACGGTTCCAACGAGATGTCACACGCCCAAAACAAGCAAGTAACGAAGGAGATATGATCATTTTACGAAAAGGGGTCAGTGCAGGAAAAGTTCAGTCGGCAGAGAATGACGCAGCCTGCGTCACGACGACGCAGCCTGCGTCCTTCACGGGAGTCAAGGACGATCAATTTCCAACATGTTATCAAAAACAAAATCTCATTTATCATCACAAATCATCAATTCTCATATCAATTAACAACTAACAACATCCATCAACAACAACACAAGTCCTAAGCATACTAACCATAATCTAAATACGATTAGTAGCCTAGAAAACACATAAAACACGTAAAT
Organism: Heliosperma pusillum; assembly: GCA_022085475.1. Lineage (NCBI taxonomy): Eukaryota > Viridiplantae > Streptophyta > Magnoliopsida > Caryophyllales > Caryophyllaceae > Heliosperma > Heliosperma pusillum. The sequence continues at coordinate 10,443 of JAIUZE010067380.1, forward strand.
GATATCGAGTAACCCTTCACCGTTACCTTTTCGCGTCTTTAATCGATTTCTAAACCTTCCTAGTCTCCACCTACATACAATTAGATAATAAAAGATGAATATCATTCACTTTGAGAAAGACGGATAATTTAAAAAGCGAGAAAGACGGTAATTTTATTACCAATACGGATAGAGGAAGCTAAGAGGGGAAGAATGAGACGAACTTACGTGAATTCCAACAAGAAACGAAGGAGATACGGAGATTCAAAGATCGGAAAGTGTATGGAGGCAAGGGTTTGGTTTACTTAAGGATGAAGAAATGTGTTTGTGTTGAATGAGAAATAGGTTAAGGGTGGAGTATGAGATATTTATAAGGAAAAAGTCAAGGAAATTCAAAGACGACTTAAAAGTCAAGAAAAGTCAAACTCGACTTAAAAGTCAAGAAAAGTCAAACTCGACTTAAAACTCAAGAAAAGTCAAACTCGACTTAAAAGTCAAGAAAAGTCCCAAACCGACACAACGTCAAGAAAGAAAAGTCATCAAACGCGACTTAAAAGTCAAGAAAAGTCAAACTCGCCTAAGACGGGATTCTCATGGAATCTCGCGGAAATTCCAAATACGAACTCGGAAAATTCTAAATTCGACTCGGAACATAAAATTCTATATTAAAACTTAAATTTGCTGAAAAGTATCCGTAAAATATTTTCACTAGAAAAATAGGGTACATTTCCGGGTGTTACAATCACCCCTCCTTTTAAAAAGTTTCGTCCTCGAAACTTGAGAGTAGCAAACAAAAGTATCAAGGACAAGAATTGGTTTTAAGAATTAACAAGAAAATTTTTACAAGAGAAAAACATTTATGAAATGATGTTCTTCTCGAAAATGGTTTAAGGAAATTTTTCATAAGAGGGAAACTCTATTTACGGATCACAAGAATGCTCGTCGCGAACGAGAACTCTAATTATCCAAATCAAATTAGAGTCGAAAAGTGAAATCGAAATTCAAAACAAACGTTAGTAAGTGCAGGACTAGTTATCAGACGTCTCCAATAACGAGTGCAAACATCCAACCAAACGCAAAAATCCAAATATCAAAGCGAAAGAAATCTATTTTCTCCAAAAAGGAGGTAAAAAAACCATCTTTAGACTTCTTTGAAACGTTAAATTAGAAATATAACATGAAAATTTGAAAGTTTTCTCAAAGATAAAATCAAATAACAAGACATTACACGTACATAGAGCGACTCGAACATCACAAACACAATTCAGTGAATGAAAATGTATACAAAACACGCAAAAACAAAACAAATCGAACTCCTAGGGATAGGAAGATGACAATAAAATCGGCAGGAAGATCTACAAGAATTCGATAGTACAAACTCTACTAATACTCTAATCCTCAAGAGGATGTAATTACCCAAGTTACACCTCAACATTTTCAATCATTAAATTTCTACTGAAATATTTCACAAACATGAAACTTCGAGCAAACAAATCCCAATTATTCAAATCCAATATATTTACCTAAGTTCATCGGCACGGTAGACTCCACAACTAACAATCCACAAGGTAAAAGAGACTCACCATAAAAATCCCTTGATTCAAATTACTTCAAACTCATTATCCTAAATTTACAATGGACTTTTTCATCCTCGAAAGTCAAAACACAATCCACGCAACCAAACATAATTATCTAAGATCCAACTAGTCTCATCCAAAGCCTCACGACAAGGGAAAATCCACAATCCATTATCGCTTATAAGAAATCTTTAATACGCCATAACATCCTTAATTCGATCATTACTACGCTCAAAGCGTCAAATATAAATAGTCACATTAGCAAACTGTGGTGGCTACTAATCCTCAAGATGAATGGGTTCACTATTCTAACTCTATAATCCATAACAACCGAGCATTCACTATTCAAAGCATGCAACGAACATTTCTCAATCTCGAACTATGATTCCTTAAGAATAAAAGAGAATTACTAATTCCAAACCACAAATGACCAATCACTTGGCAATCAGACAACCATTCAAATCATTTAGATCATCTAAAACTCAAAATGAATCGATTTTCATTTATGACAAAACTCCTCAAACTTTGGGTACCAACTCAATTACCCTAAAGCAAAGTCTCTTTTAGAATCCAACAATTAAAGACATCTAAATCCCAAATGACATACCAAGCAACCGTTATAATACCCAACAACAACGAACTATTATCATGAACAACTCAATTCTCAAAATAGCACTTCAATACCAAGCTCCAAAACTAAAACCACTAAGAGAGGATACATTATCACTATTAGGATTCATCCTAGAGCTTAAGTCCTATTTCCCATGAACAAATACAACATGAAATTTGCTCAATCCAAAGACACATATTCTAGCTAAAGAATTCCAAAATACATGACACTTATTCTCTTAGCTTTACAAATGGAATATCCAATCCACTAGAGAAAAGATGAAGGAGCAACGAAATGGAAAACGATAAGGAATCTCAAGGAGAACACAGGAATAAATAAGGCACGAGATTACAAGAGAGGAGCGCTGAAAATAACGAGGTCAAGAAAGAGACAAAGCAGATAGTAGAGGTATGAATATATCTGAGTAAGAAATAAGATACGAGCATGCGATTTCTTAAAGATCAATCTTGACAAAAACATTCAAGAATGGAAATGAAAAGGGACGATGGCACGAGTAAAGGTTTAAGGTTTAATCCACAAAGTTTCTCCTTTCAGACTTAGGGTGATAGTAAATTAACTCATCCCAAACAAAGGTCTCTTACAAGGGACCCTCGTACCACAAATTATCAAAGTAAGGTACACCTAGATTTAACAAATCGATTACAACCCAATTCATTCATCCTTTCATATAACACGGAATCCCAAATGCGGAATTGCAACTCAAGTATAATAACATTCTCTCAACTCCATAATTTGACACATTCCCACAGGTTTCAAAAACCGAAGAACCAATAAGGAATTCTCCATACCAATCTCTTTTCAACTCCTACGGCCACAAGGTAGAACATCGATCAAAACGTCATCATCAATATCATATAGCCCACGAGTTCATTATTAACAAAGTACAACCTCAAGTCAAACATCATCATTAACGTCCCAAGGTATTTTCATCATAGCTCACATCATCGAATCTCGCTCATATCTATAATCCTCAAGTAATATGGTTCAACTTACAACGAAACCTTACTACTTCAAACGAGTCTCCGATACCACAAGATAAGATCATATCTTTAAATCCAAGAACTATAGCCAAATGCTTTTCCACCAAGCCTATACTCACAAACACGCAATAGGAAAACACAAGACGTCACTTAACCTCAAAATTATTTCGCAACTCAAGATATCATTCAAAGCTTCTTATTTACTCCAATTAGACCTATCAATAGCATGGTCTTCAAAACAATACTAAACTTCTAAGTCCAAAAGACTGAATTACTAATGAGTTAAGAAGTCATAGTCAAATCATTCAACCTTACACCATCAAATACCATGAACTATCTACACATTATTCATGACAAGCATCAAGCATTAAAATCATCAAACTTATCTTACTACATTTCCTTAGAGTTACAACCAATCATCAATATAGGGTGAATTTAGATCTACACCATTTTCCTCAAATCACAAATTCATTCTAACAACCACTAATATTCCACAAAGTTCAAAGTTCTTCCGACCAAGTATAATATACCACAAACAATTGGGTATGACATCCATAAAAATGTTACAATAGGAAGGTAAGGATACCAATGGTAAGATGGAGGAACTGTCATAGTATTTCCAAGAGGCAAACAAGTCGCAGAGAAAGAAGCA
>JAIUZE010067381.1:0-61461 GCA_022085475.1 Heliosperma pusillum
TATATTTTTGAATTTTTTTCGTCTTTATCAACCGAATTCCGTCTATTTCAATATGAATATATGATTATATGCTATAATATATGAATCTGATTGTTGTTCTTTTTAGTTTTTACTTGTATATTCTTGTATATCTTATTGATTTACTCTTTTTTTCGTCTTTATTATATATATTTTCGAATTTTATGAATCTGATTATTTCGATTTTTATTTGTTTCGATTTTTATTTGCTACCAAAAAAAAAAGTTACTTCAATAATTCGGTTATAAAACCGGTGCGGATAATCCGGTTTTCGGATTCGGTTACAATTTAAAAAAAAAAACGGTATACCGGATTAATTCGGACCGGATTCGGTGCAGAAAAATAACAAGTTTTAAAACCGGTGCACCGAACCGGATTGCAAAACCGGTGCGGTTAACCGCTTTTGCTCAACCCTAATTGTCCCTGGATGAATCACCTCTAGGCGTTATTTAGCTAGTTTGCTAATCACTTTGACATTGATAACATTTTGAGAGACTACGTCTCTTGTAGTATTTTATATTTTGTTTGTAATTATTGACATTCCTCGTATTTTCTTCTTGCATGTAAAAAATTTTAAAAACACCGTATTTTCCGCTTTATAATTCACATGCTTGTTATGTTTTATTTCCGCATTCGCGAGGGTTGTCACAAGTTTTGGATTAGGTTATTTTCAGGTCGGGTTAGTTACGGGTTAAGAAAGCTCGGGTCATGTTCTGGTCGGGTCAAATCTGGTTTCGGGTCACGTTCGGGTGTTGTAGTTCGGGTCACGGGTCGGGTTGCTTATGCCAAGTCGAAGGGCAAAAGGATCATCTACTTGCATATTGTGAGAGGCAGGGGCGGCTAGGACCATGTGCGGGCTGAGCGGGCGAACCGGGCCTCCAATTTCGTGGGCCTCCAACATGTTCTTATAATATCTAAACTCTATTCATATACATAATAACCTAATTATCTAACAGTGGAGGTGTGGTAGCACAGTGGTCTCCCCGTGTTCAAGCCTTGGCACATCCATTATTATTTTTTTTATGTCAATGGTATTTTCCTTGGAAATATATATATAAAGCGTCTTTTAAGGGCCTCCATTTTCATCATTGCACATGGCCTCCAAATTATTTGAGACGCCCCTGGTGAGAGGGCCACTATCTGTTCTCAGCTTGGGACGAATAATGCCCGTCTTCAGTTAGACAAGCTGGATGAATGGCAAATCCCAGGATGATTTTGTTGTAATATGTTCCTGCCTTCTATTCTTTGTAAGAGACAATATTGACCACCAAAATATACAGACGACATAACAGTGACATCTTATGTGCCGACTAGAACGTAACATTTCTGACCTTCCGAAATCACGCACAAGTGCACAACATACACATTATTGACCATGAATGTTTATTTAGAGTGACCACACCAACTGTGAAACCAAAATAATACGGACTACAGCAAGTCTCACTTATGACAGAGCTGCCCGTCACAAACGAGAATTTGTGTACACTATCACACTAAAAGGATGTTTTAGTGAAATACCTAGTAAAATGTCATTGTCACTTTCAACACGATAAGTTCTCTCTTCAATTTCTTTTAAAATCTGTCGGTAAATATGATGAAATAGTCAAACAAAACTCTTTGTGATATCGTTAATAACATCAAAGATCCATCGAAAAATAACGTCTATATAAAAAACAAAACCAAGTAATAATATTTATATTTTCAATAAGATCAAACTCGCAGACATACAATCAAAATCAAGCAAATAAAGATATTAATTTGTTAATATATTTAGCTATATATGAGATTATTTTTATCAGAAATAATCGACACTCGTCAAGATATTTGTGATACAGATTTGCAAAATTCAACTCTGTATATCATTAATTCATTATGGTTGATCTTTGTCAAAAAAAAATTCATTATGGTTGGGATTGGTTTTTTACTTTTTCTTTTTCCAAAGATGTCCATATAATCCCCAAGTGATTAATTATAATTCCAGTTAATTTCATGAATTAATCCAACATTTCCACTGGCCTCTAGTTTCAAGTTCCTCTAGTTTCAAGTTCTAAACATTAATAGCCGCCACTTGGACATGATAATTGATCTTCCCTTTTCTGCATTAATCGACCACCAACAAACCATACACACAGCAATGCCAACAAATTCAGCTGAACCATAGTTTTTGACCTCAAGCTTTGGCTACCTCTCTAATAGGGTATCAAAGCCAGAGTTTTCTCCCTACCACAATCCTTGGGAGTTGGGAATTCTCTTGCCCTAGGCTGGACAAAGCGAGGCGATTAAATCTAATGACAGGTCTACTCGTCCAAAGTTGTGGCTAACGATGGTCGAATAGCATGTACAAAAGACATTCAACCCCTGCCCACCCCAATGGCCAGCTACCCTGAAATGGCTGAAAGGCTACCCACTAAGTTTCCAACCAGTCTTCCAAGGTTGGTTTGGGAGGCAGTTGTCGGAGGAATTAAGGAAACGAAGGAGAGGGTAAGGAATAAGGATAGGGTATGTGAGGGAGGGGGAATGTACATCATATGGTGTTTTCCTTCCCTATGTTCTTACGTCGCACGGATTTTAAATTAGGCTTATAAGAGAGACAATGGCCTCATTTTGTTTCCCTCGCCTCCATTACCCTCCAACCCAACTCACTAACCAAGCAATAAATATTATACATCTCCCTTTCCCTCCCCTTGTTGTCCTTCCAAATCTCTCTATCCACATAAGGAGTTAAGATTTAATAGCAAAATCCTGCTCGTTTGCCCTTCGATAAAGTACAGCAGAAGCTTCCACCCTGTATTGCACAATAGGAACGAAAGAAAAACATCACAAGTCTACACAAAAGATAACAAAAGAAACTCGAATATAGTAAGTAATAAAGCTTTGGTTGAAGAGACACATATCCTCACCAGCTAGGATACACAGCAAATCTTCCCGTTGAAAGAGCCCAGTTAACCTGTTTCAGGTTAAAGATGATAACTGCACTCAGTAGGAAGCACGGCAAGACACACATAATACTTGAATTCAATTAAATAAGTGAGCCCCTCACCAGATACAATGCAATCACATAATCAAATAAGATATTAACTAACACCCTTCCATCCCATATATATTGTGGCCATTTCGCTTAGCCGGTCAAACGTGTGACCAAAATTTCCACACTACAGACTTTAAACTAGACCTGCAAACAGGTCAATCCGGTCGGGAAATCAGGATCAGATTAGGTCAATTCGGTTCGGATGGTTTGCAAGACTTCAGAACGGATCATTTTCGGGTATGGATCATTTTCGTGTGGGTTGTTATCAAGTTATCTTCAATCGGGTTCAGGTTGGGTCAGTTTTGCCGAATCTACTTTTAACAACCTTTCTAAAAAAAACTAATATGAAATTTTTTTGAAAATTCAAGCTATATATCTGAATATAAATAGTTGGAGTTCTAATGTTTTAACTATCAAAGTTAATTGGGGACAATAACAATGTGATGGAGGCAATAATACCTTGTCAGTCCCTGGAGCATTGGCTACTACATGGGTAACTTGTTCATCGATTTGGTTGGTGCATACAGCACCAAATTGCTCAGCTGTCTGCCAAAGGGGATATAAATGCGGATTGGCTTCCCCAACAGGGAAAACCCTGCTGAAAAGAATACGGCAGCCAGCCAAAACATTTCTTTGCTCAGAAGCCAAGATGTTTCTAACGTCCACGTCATCTAGTGACTTGTTGGCAAAAAAGTTCTTATGCAATCTCTCTATGACCTGGTTCATGTAAAGATACGAATAGCATCATCTGCCAATGTCTCACGGCGATAAAAATATAAGCAAAAAAAACAATACTTTTTCTTGAAACTTACACTTAAACAGCATGCCAAGGTTCCATCCTCAGGTCTCTCGTCGCGATCACAATCAAGAAGAGAAGGACCTGAAAGCCCAAAGTGTCTCCTACTACAAGGGAAATAAAGATACCTGCAACCAAAGGGTATGTGAGTACTAAGATAAAGGTCTCAAAATTCTGTGGAACGTGTAAGTTGATTCATACCCACTCACCTTTCCACGAGTATTAGATTTAGCTTGTTATGAGGCCAAACTCTAACAGAATCATCTATGATTACAACAGAAGATTCCATACCCAGAACACCCTCTAAATCTTTACTCTTGAGCACCTTATCATCCCCGTCCAAGGGTTCACCATCATCCCCTCGCGAGATCACTCGCCCTGCAAACAAATTTCCTTTTGGATCTAGCAGTTTAGCCATCTCGGTAGCATATAACTTGTTCCCCATAGTATAAAGATGTAGTTCATAGAGCTTACAAGCCTGGAATGACAATAGCATAAAGACTTTTTAGACCCTAGAAACACAATAATGATTCACGCAAGTAAGATATTGAAGTTATGTTGGGGGAGAAATGTGTACCTTTTCCAGAAAATTCCAGATACCAGGTCGCAATTTTGTCCACATTCCCATACGTGGGAAACGAAAAAGATGGCGTTGTGGCTGTTCCCGATCGTGTTCCTCTTTTTTTCTCAATATCTCATCGTGTCTAGGATCCACTTCCGCAAACTGTGATGAGCATGATAAAAAAAAGATATATCTAAATCCTGTACTAACTTCTCCCTCTGTCCATGAAAAAACTTCTTAGTTTTCATTTTGGGAAGTTCATGAGCGAACTTCCTATTATTTCACATTTGTATATAATTTGTGATCATTATGGTTTATGACCCCCACAAATTTCATTAACTTGAATTTCACCCACATATTGATCATGTTTTTTTTGTTTCTTCTAACACACTAGAAACTCGGAACACAACTGTTATGCTCATTACTAAACTTGTTGATAAGATGAAATATAACAAACATATATCTTTTTTATCAGTGGTTGAATCCCAATTTGTGACGGGAGGGGACACCAAAGGCCTCCACCCTTGAATAGACAGAGAGGCAAGGCAGGGATTTTGGTTTTTCATGTTGTCAAAGAGTTTACCAATGATTTTGTGTTGTCAAAGAATTGAACAATGAAAATAGATGGTCAATGCTTGATCAAATTGATCGGATCATGTAAGAACATGGTTCAAGTCTATCAGTCTGTTATGCCTCAGCAGCATACATCCTTACACTTAAAAGTTTGGGTTGTTTATTATTCAATTTTATTAAGATCTTGCTTAAGTGATGCTAGGCGTAAGTATAATATTACACATGCTAGAATTACCATAAAACCTTTAATAGACACCCACCTTGGCTGAGTTCAGCAGTGTGTGATCCAAATCTAACACAAGGCACAACTTGCGGGAATCAAACATTTGCTTTTGCTCATCCATCCTTCTAGCCCTTTCTTGCTGGATAGCTGCCTTTTCTTGAGCATCATATCCTTCAAAAAGATGTTCAACATCTCCCCACTGATTCTGTGATGGACGATCAGCAACAGCCTCTTCAGGCCCTAACGCAGATTTAACTGACTCGCTGGAATTAACACTTGCTCTGTCAAGATTAACTGGAAGTGGTGTCTGCACACTGGACGTTTCAGAGGCAGTGATTATGTCGGCAATATTTTTCAATTTTTTAGTGAACTGCTTAGCAATATCCGGCAACTCTGCGGAAGAATTTGTATTAATATTGTCTTTAACTCCTTGGATGGTTGCATTAGGTAAACCCTTTACTTTATTTTCGCCTGTCTTTTGAGTTGCATTGGACTGCAGGGCACGGCGAGGGTCACGAGGTTTCATTCGATGTTTTGCTAGATCTTCCTGAGGGCCCTGCAAGTATTCAATACATGTGAGCCACAGTTACAACACTGAAAGTCACAACGCTTCACAGTTCTTTGATTATGGATTCGAATACATCGTCACTGAAATCATGAGCAACCTAAAGAAAGAATGCTTGCCGACAACAAGCCAGCTAAAAAAATAATGTAGTATATCATCCTAACACATTATTAAACTTCTACTGGCACGAACAACGAGGAATCACTGCAGTAGCAGGAATGGACCTCAACTGCAGACAGTGAAGAATGGGAACAAAATTAACTTATAACCTTCCATTAATTTCTTTCTTTTGGGGGAGGTAGCTAGTTTATAGAATGTGTGAGAAACACCAAGGCAACAAGATGCAATATGGAAGGTGAAAACATGTGCCTCATGCACATAAGGCGTTTTGTTTTTGCAACAAAATTTGTGTATTCAAAATAAAATTGTCAGCGCCCATACCCCTTGGATTTTAAAGAGGTTTAACAGTAAAAGATATAATAACAAAAATAAAAATAAATTGTGAGCATTGTGCTTTTCAAACATGAAGGGGGGGGGGGGGGGGGGGGGATGAACATAGAGGCAATAGAGCAAATAAAACAGCACCCTTACAGCTATCTGAGAAGGGATCTGAAGCGGACTTGCCCCAGAAGAAATTGATGAAGCAGTGATTGGCAACGACACTTGTCCTCTTACTGAATCCGAGTTTGCTGAATGTGATACTTTCGGTAGCAGGTCACTGAATTTTTGTTGATCCCTAAATATATTAATTAATGCTGCTGAATTGCCAGAAAAACCTTTCAATAAAGACTGCAAGGGATCCATAGGGCTGTCATTTGTTACCGGCTGTGATATAACACCTACTGGTCCACTGGCATTTACACTATTAATACCAGGAGTACCTGTAACACCAACCAATTTCCTAGGATCAGTCGCTGGTCCAGGAAAACTTCTAACATCCGCCCCAATATTTCCAGGAACAGTCTCCACTTCATTCACATTTGATGACATATGTGTAATGTCAACGCCACTCTTCTGCCTTTTTGAGTCAGGATTACCCTCTACAGGACATTCAGCCTTCTTCTTTGAATTCATGATCTCCCCCAATGACTCCAATTTAGGGGACGAACGAGGTAACAGTGGAGAAGGACAAAAACTAAGGTCGATAGAGCCTGAATTAGAACTAAGACGCCGAAGCCTAGGATCTCGACTCTTGCCAGAGACCCGAGATGCAGTATTTATCTCCACATTAGAAGTTCCAGCACTAATACCATTTTCTAATTCTCGGGCAACTGGAACGCTAGTAGCAATGGGAGTTGAAATAGGTGGTTGCGTCAAGATATAAGGTTCTGCATTCTTAACATTGCTGTTATATGTAGTAAAACTAGTAACCTCATTGTTGAGATCATCGACTCCTTCGTCCTTGCCATCTTCCGAAGGAGTGGGACTCGGAAGATTATCTTGTGTCGAAAAGGAACTCACACCAAATTTTTGTTGATAGCTGGAGACAGCTTTCAATGCCGGAGTTTCATAAGGATGCATAGTAGAATTGTAAAAGCCATGTGATATCTTGGGAGGAGCACCTGATTCGAAAAAAGGCAATGTGGGTGCAGATTTGCTAGTTGGAGAAGGAAGACTGTCCTCATCATGAACTTTGTGAAGGTCCAGAAGAAGACTAAAACCGCTTCCCTTCGCTTTCATGTTAGCTTGAAATTGGTTCATTGCATTGGATACAGCACTACTAATTTGTTTATCAGACTGATGAGTAGGTGAGTCCAACCCAACTCTTTTCAAAAAGTCAGAATCGCTGTCACCATCATTAACACTCATTGTGTTAGAATCGGTTAGAATTGCTTTATTATCATTTATAGGCAACTCCTCCTGCCTTTCTATTGACTTGGGTTTTGGCGGAGAGGGTGGAGGCGGAGGATTGATAGCTGTGATCATGGCTTCTACCTGGGACGCCATATAAAATTTCACATCAAATTCAAACTAACTCAAATTTCACCCATAGATAAATAATTAATTAGTAGCGCGCAATCGAAGTAAACCTCTTTCCTCTGGTCCGAAGTAAAAAGAACAGAACTTAGGCCCATGACAAAATTAAGAAGCCTGCATTTAATCAGATATAAGCAAACATAACAAACAGCCAACGCGAAAGTAACCTCATTTAAGACGTAAAGAACAGAGACGGGGGTAGCAAAGAAAAGACCTTGACATTTTATCTTTATTTTGATCCCTTATAGTAGGGGTCATATTAGAATACACCTGCAAACAAAACCCAATTTAAGGTCATCAAAAACTGCTCCCACATTACTGTGTTACGCTATAGTTTTAATACGAACAGCATTAACAAAAGCGTAAGAGTCGGCCTTACAGAGTGCACACAGAGAAAAGCAGAAAAAGATTGTCTTATAAGATCATCTTTGGAAGGAAACCAAGTGTGCAACACTAATTCTCTCAAGCTCTCCAGTGAACTCCTCAATCGAGCACACACGATATCAAACGACCTATCATCAACATTAAAGTTAAAACCAATCAAAAACCAAGTACTCATTCTGTCTCCGTCATTTGTTTACCTTTCTAATTCTCCTGTATATGTAACGGAACGACTAATAAACCGAGAACAAAACGAGAAATGACATAATTAAAACATACTTATTAGCTTCAAAAGCAGTGACATTGTCAAGAACTTTACGAATAGAAGACACTTGCATCTCCAATTCACCATCTTCAATCTCTTCCTTTTTACCACCATTTTTACTACTATCATCCTTATTATCGACACCGTCTTCGAATTCGCCATCAATTTCACCTTCCTCCAATTCACCTTCTTCCTTTTCACTATCAACTTTATCATCATCTTTCAATTCACCACCATTGTTATCATCTTTGGAATTATCAAGCTCAACTAAAACATCATTAAGAGGCTTATTTTGTACAGCTTGAGCCCATGCTAAATTATATAACCCTGACGCTCCTCCATAACCTCGAGGATACGAATATTTATACACATCTTTCATCCAATACCTATTTTTATTGCTGTTATTATTGTTGTTATTGTTGTTGTTTATCGATTCCGATTGCGTTGCTTGTTTCGCATCCGGCAATTCTCCACTTTCCGCACAACCGCCACCGCCGCCGCCGACGCCGCTGCTCATACTGTAAATCTAGGGTTTTACAGAAATCAGATCTATCGATTTGATTGAATAATCGCAATTACAGATTAATAATTGGTTAAGGAGTATAAAATTAGGGTTTCAGAATTGAGAAATTCGTTTACGAGCAGATTCAGAATAATCACGAAGTTAATTAGGATGAATTGATGGATGGATGGATCGAATAAATTGGAGATGTAACACAAAATGCAGCAACAATGAGAATAGAAGAACACGATGATTATGTTTATCCCCAAAAAGTTGAAGATTCAAGCCTCTAATTCTAGTGTATAAGCAACTAATTTCAGATGTACTTCATTTTTGCCTACCCCCGTTAAATTAATACTTGTCTCATTTGTAAATTGTGTTGTTCTCTCCAAAATCACCAATTCTCATTTTAGACGGAACGATACGTCTGAAATCGAAAAATCTCCCATTTGTCTCACTTGTATTTTTGTGAGGAAAATTGACCCATCTAAATCAATAAAACGGGTCACCCATTTGAAACAAGACATTATGATCCAAAATTTATTCTAAAATAATTGTCTCATTCCTAAATTGAGCAAGTATTAACATTATATAATAATAATCGTCTCCAAATCACATATCATTGCAATTTTATTTACTTTTGTTAAATCCACTCAAAATAAATATAAAAATACGATAATATTGGAGCAGTTTCTCTCATTGAAGACAAGTTACATCTCTTCTCATAAGGAGGCAAGTAGAAACTAAATGGATAATCACTTGCCCTCCTACTTTCTTTCTTGTGAGAGGAGATCCGACCCGTTTTCATTGGAAACGAATATACCCAGTATTCAATGGGAATTTGTGATTTTGAAGGGAGGGAGAAGGATTTTAAAACTCGCATCCCCATACTACTACAAGATTAAGTGAGGCTCTAACTTTCCCGCCTAAAACATAGAATTTACTGTTGGGTTGGACTTTATACTTATAACTTATAATATATTAGTTAGTAATGAGCTCAATATCTTAGATTGAAATCCCACTTATGATGTAATTGAAATATTTTACTACTTTTATTTTAAAAATAAACGCGTTGGTCACGAGTACTTTTTTAGGAAACATTTTCTAATTAATTATAAAATTCTGTCTTATTATACAAAAATACTACAAGTTGAGAGTATTCATAGACTATTTTTATATCTAAAACGAAAATTTTACATATAATATATATTTTCTTACACTTTAACTTATTATTTGTCACTTTTCCATGCTATATAAACATTTAATTTTGGTTAATTTTTTAATTTAACATATACAAAAGTATATTTATTACAACACATATCTTATCTGGTTGTATTATCAAGGTCATTACTTAACGTTTATGTTACTTCTTTAGTTTATATAATGATTTAATAACATATTAAAAAAACAGGTACCAAATAGTTTCAGTAAAAACGGCAATCTTATATGACGGACTAAAAGAGTTGAGCCTTCTTTTTTTTTTTATCTTTTAATACAAGACATTGCTATTACTAATTTTATATTTACATTTCAAAAGGAATTAAATACTACTATCTCAGGTATATAACTATTATATTCTTTAATAACTCTATTTAAAAAACTGCGCATTCGCGCGGGTTACATACTAGTAGTTGATCAATGAATTATAATATACTCCGTAATATGGTGGATCTGTTTTATTTCCATAAGAAGTGAAATTTCTTATGCAATTTAAGTTACTCTTACTTATCCCCTAGTTAAATCACAATTCTTACATAAATTTAATCTAATGCGGATTATTATTTACATAAATCGGAAATAAGTGACTAATGAATATAAGTTTGGAAAAATTCTAATTCTATAAATTCGATAAAAAAGGTTAAAATTCTATAAGTTCAGTTCAGATTTGATATCTTATTTTAATTCCGCTTTCCTTTTAATCAAATAACTACTCCATTTAACTAAAATGCTAAAATAATGAGTCAATAATCAGTCATCATTAATTGTTAAATCCTAATAAGCACCAGCTACCCATCCCCAACCAGCACCCACAACCGACAACCCCGACCACCACTAACCACCCCAACCCACATGCAACAATTAGCACTCCGCTGCGACCAACATCCACCTTCAAACCATTAATCTAACCTCGAGTGTTAATCCACCGCCAATAAGTGAGGGAAGGGTATGATCATACGCTCCGTTTAGACATTGTTGTTCAAGAAGAGCTTCGACACAAACGTATGTTCATTTTGTGCATAATGAATCCCTCCAATTATTTCATATAAACTTTATCTTCTAACTCATCAATCAAAAAAGTTCATTGATATTATTAATAGCCACTTGAGCAATCAATTATCTAATAATAACAATGAAATGATCGATCCCTTACTTTTGTCTAAAGCCTTGCATAACCAACATGACCTTAAACATGTAGATTAAATCAT
This sequence comes from Heliosperma pusillum, assembly GCA_022085475.1. NCBI lineage: Eukaryota > Viridiplantae > Streptophyta > Magnoliopsida > Caryophyllales > Caryophyllaceae > Heliosperma > Heliosperma pusillum. Next base: position 11,317 of record JAIUZE010067381.1, read on the forward strand.
CGACTTTCATTTTCTTTCTGAAGATCCATTTGCAACCAATTCAAACAATTTACGACCACGAGATAGGTCTCTAGGAACCCAAGTGTTGTTGCCTATTATGGTTATCATTTCATCATTTACCGCCACCTTCCAAAAGATTAAATCATGAAACTTTGGTTCCTCATCAAAGGTCTAAGGGTCTCATCAACATGAAAACAACACCGATAAAATTTTCACATCCATCCCCTTATCCTTCAACCAAGTAGGTTTGAAAATCGAAACCGAATTTTTTGTAATCCTTCTTTTACTTCTACAAATTTTTGAGTGTTATACTTCGAATCGTGACAACGTGACTTCCTTAAAAAGCTTCGCTTGAGCTTGCTTTTAAATCATTTGGCTTTAGCATTGATGAGAAAGTCTAATAAAAAATTGTCTCCTTTAACTTTATTACGGTATGACTGCAATAAAATCATTAGGTTTAGATGTTTGATAACACAGAACCTATAACCTAATGTGCACCATATTCAATAAATATGCAATTGATGCCCTTTTCTCTCAAGGTTTTAATCTTGGGATTAGAAAGTTTTACGATTGCCCGTAAACCCCAAACTTGAAGGTTGTCAAATTTTTAATAAATAGCAAGTTGTCAACATAACTTCACTCCAAAATTTGTCACTCAAACCCGAGTAACAAAGTATGAAATTTACGATTCCTGTAAAACTCTATTTCCCTTTCTACTAAACCATTAAGTCGAGTTGTATAAGAGGTAACTTCACGACTAATACAACAAGACTTGATATATGATGGATCAAAATATTCTCTACCTCTATCAGTGCACAACCTTTTAATCAAAACCGATTGTTATAATTCAACTTCATTTTTTAACACCTTAATATTTCAAGTATTTAGTGTGTTGTAAGAAAACGTAACAAGACCGACTAAAATATCCAATAAAAGTTATAGCGTACTTTTTACTACCTAAAAATGGGGTTTCATCTAAATCACACAAGTCATTATGAATAACTTTATAATGCTAACAAAGGATTGGATTGTAACCTTTAATAGAGGTTTTATACACAATAGTCAATAGGTATGATTTTCAAGTCGTTAGTCCTCTTCAAAACGTAATTGTCTTGTTACTCTTGTGCCTTTTTTTTTATAGAAAAAAAGGGGTGAATTTTTTACTTTTCAAGCCACATTTCGGTTCCAAAAATGTGAGAATACTCTCTTTACTAATTTTCGAAAAGCAACTATACTAATAATGTGAGGACATATCCGACATCTAATGTAATGAACTTACGAGGAAGGACTATTTCAGTGCCAATTTTTTTAAAACCAAAAAATGAGCTTTAGCCTCACTCGTTTTTTTTCTTTTAAATTCAAAATAACGCACTATATCACGGATAAGAATCAAACTCCGAAAAGCCAACCTCATTTGTTCTTGTCTACATACATGACTACATAGGTAGTTGGCTACTCCAAATATGTCTAAAAATACTTCGTAATCTATCTATACCCTTTAAAAAATTTAGAAGCCCTTCCCACTGTTCCTTAGGAATAGTGCCTTCTAGGTTGACCCCCCCCTTGATTTGCACCAGCTAATCTCAACCTTCCATTCATTTGTATTGTGCTTTTTGTTGTCTGATTCTTTCACTCTCATCTTTCCTCCTCTCATCTTCAATCTCCCTTGTTTTTCTCCCTACAGCGGAAACATATCTCACGCCAATCTCCCTTCTTCTTCTCTCTTGTGTTCCAAACCCACAATTAAATTCATCTGGAAAACTAATGAAATCTGGCATTGGAAACACGATGATTATATCATGTGTTCTATACAAAAGAGTCACTTGATTATAATTAATCCGGAAAACTAATAAAAAACAGTTTGCTCTATCTCACCTTTGTGTTCTATACAAGTGAGCCCTGACGATTTTCGCAATTGTTAAACATGTATTTGCTTATTATTATTATTGGTGTGGGTTTTAGTTGGTTATTTTGTTCACTCCCATCCCATCTACCTTCAGTCGCTCAGTCAAGGTCACCGCTGCTCAATATCGCTCATCAATTGTTATTAGGCAGGTGCAATGATATGGCGCATCGACTTCCCGTAATGGCCTTTCATGATCCTGGAGCTCGGCTAAGAGGCTTGTCCAAGGTATCTCTTCTATTTATAATTTTTGCCAATTAGTTTAGGAATTGTAGCATTATGGGTGTGGCTGCTTGTCTTGCTTTATGGTTATACGGATTATTATTGTTGTTGTTGTTGTTACTAATATTATTATTGTTATTATTTTTTCATTTTTTTTCAAATTAGTCTTGCTTGCGACGAATTCTTGTGACGGATAGTTACTGTCACAAATGAGAATTTGTGTTTTTTGTGTGTGTCTTTACTTTTTTTTCATCTGTTGGTTAATCAGTCGCTCTGATTAGAAATGTAAGTAATTAATTCCCTTGGCCTCTAAATTAGGGGCTGCATTATATACTACTAATCTGGTTTGTATTTGGGGTGAGGGAGTTTAGAGGCCTGCAGGGATGTGGTTCTCGTACAGTATCATATTTAACTGATATAGGCTCTGCATTATATACGCTTAGTTTAAGTTAGATTAATTAATGAGGAATAGATACTAAACTTTCTCATGTTTGGTCAATGACTCCAATCCGATGTATAAGCGAACCCCTTGTTGTTCAGATTCAGATGTTGGGTTGGGATTTATTTTCGACATTTGAATAAATTCAAGCCATTTCCTTTTAGGCTTGAAATGGGTTTAATGAGGTTTTGTATTTACCTTGCATTTGGTGAACTGTATTCTGGGTTACACTCCGCGACTTGTGTCCTGTTGATTTTAAAGGTCAATCAGACAATCATACGTTACCGTGCCCTGTTTAATTTAAAGGTTTTACTTTTTTTTTGCCCGCACGACTGCCACGCCTTTTGTGGCAACCGCTGCGTGCTGTTTTACGACTCACTGGTGGTTGCAATTGTTAAGAGCAACCGTCAACTGATCAGTAGCATGAATCAGTGTTGTTTGTTGCACATTCTTTACTTGGTGTTTTGGATGGCGTGGAAGTAAGACAAGTCTCGTGTGCCCGTCATGACTTCTCATCCAGTGTAACACATGTTACACTCAACTGATCTCACGCGAAGGGTTGCTAATTGAGTTGGTGAATACTTCTTACTAATTTCAGATTTTGCTTGAAGAAAGTGTATGTCAAAATAATTTAGTTGCTGAATACATCTTACGAATTCATATTATGTTTCTCTGGTATATTTTTTTCTGCTAAGTTTTACACTCCCTCTTTTACTCACCTCTATTTTAAGGGGTTGATTGGTTTTGTGCAAATTTAGGGCCTTCTGTGTTGTCAAATTTTATGGCTTTTTGTTAGTTTAGTGGGGTATTCTTCATTGTACCTCGTATTCAATGGGGGTAGTACTGTAGTAAACGATTGATATATTTAGCTTTTTGGCAAAATTATTGATTTAGTTTATTTGTGACAGTCAAACATGAGAACTTCGATTACCGGACGTGCAGGGTTAATCGCCTCCCACCTGGTGGATAGGTTGATGTAAAACAAGAAGCATGAGGTGATTATGTTTCCACGGACTTAATTCTATAATAGCAATAGTGATTAATAAAGGAAGCTTAGGAAATGGATGCTGATGTTCATCATGGTAAAACGATGTTCCCTCTAATTTTTTTTGGTAGGTTATCGTTGCTGATAACTATTTCACTGAATCAAATGACAACCTTAGGAAATGGAGTGATCATCCAAAGATTCAAGCTGAGCCGTCATGGTACTCATCTCGTAATGATCTCGTGTTATTGCTTATGTTGTGTTCATTACTTGAAATTTTTATGTGAATCTTGTATGAGAAGATGCAAGTCTATTTGTCGTTCTGAAAATTAAAAGTGCCAAATTATAGTCGGAAGGATGATAAATGACAGACTCTATATTAAATAGTTGTTTGACACTGGATTGCGACTTAAAGACCAAAGAGTTGTCCTTGGTGATGTCAAGCAGTTGCTTATCGATATTTTAAGTATATGAACTAATAACCACATTAGCTGACAGATTTTGGTGTTACGATTAAACCACTAAAAGAACTATATATTAAATAGTTGCTTGTCGTTGACTGGCGACTTACAAAGCTATCCTTGCGAGGTCAAGCAGTTGATATAGCTGATTGACAAAGCTACGCCTTTCCACTGGATCTAAAATAAGTGGTGGAAAAATAATCCCTTAGATATAGGAGAAAGGGTTATATAGCTGGTTGAAAAGGAGAAATAGGCGTTGGCCAAAAATCTGATTCATACAATTGTTGGGAAATATTGATGATTAACTCAATCAAATGTGTAGACAGTGTGTGAATATTGAATCATACTGATTAATGTATTTTCTCATTTTAGGAGTATAGAACCAGTGCAACACATTCAAATATTCAAATACAGGAAGACCTGAAGTAGTTGTGAGAACCAAAAAGTTAGGTTTGAGCTCAGCCTATAATTATTATGCATTAGTGGTTTACTCTGTTTCTATGTTTTATTTACATCAACGAGTAATGTAAACTCTTCGAGTCACCAACTAAATTGATGTTTATTCACAATTCGATTGATCTTTTGACCAAATTTTGAAGAAAGAAAAGAGGCAGCATAGGGAAAGGGTAGGGATAAAAGGAGAAAGAGTTGGGGGTCTGTTAGTGTATGGGAATAGAAGGAAAAGGGGAAATGACAGGGAGATATAAATGTTGAGTCATAGTGGTCTGTTTCAATCTGGTTTTCTAAGCCTGCTCAAACATGGTGAGCAAGAGGATGGCAGAGGAGGAGGGAAGGAGGGTTCGGGGCGAGGAGGAATAGGGAGGAGCCGTAAGGAGATGGGACAAAGAAGGAGGAGGGGAAGAGGAGAAAGAGGCGGCGGTGTATGGGAAGGGGAAGGAGAATGAGGAGAGGAGGCTGTTGATTTGAAATGAGTTTTTAAAACCTGTTTTAATACATATTAACATTGTATTAAGTAATAACACTATCCTTTGAGTGTTCTATAAGTCTCGTATATGCTCTCGGCATCGTGAGAGCGCTTGGACTTGTTTTAAAAAAAATTATCTATGTCCGATTACTTAACTTCCGCTGTTTTAAATCAGATTTGTTAAGAGATTAGTTTTCATGTTGTCAATTTCTTGGTGCATATGTATCTCATTCATTACATGATCGTACATTCTGTAAATTGTCTTGTAAAAACGAAACCTACGCAACCTGTTGTTTGAGAGAAGAGAGCGTTTGCCTCAACTCCTCACCTACTTGTTAACTTGCTTGTCATTCTGAAATGCTCAGTTATTTGACAATCAAGCTAATATACATAACTAAACGTATTAGTTTTAAACCCGTGCAACATTGCACGGGTCGTAATAACAAACGGGAAAATTATCACCTCCTTTAAGCTATTAAATAAAATATAAATATATTAAATTATACTGAATGAAGGTATTTGACATGTTAGAGGCAAAATAATGATAAAAATATAATTGAACATGATAAAGGCAAAACGATAATGCAGTTAATTGAACATGTTAAATACCAATAATTATAATTTAATTTATATTTGAAGTTATATTAATGTATATAAATTGATTATTTTTATAAAATATGATGGGCTAATTTGGGTTGATTATTATAACGCGAGATCTGTGTTGGTATTTTTATGCACTTATCCATGCAGGTATACATATTATCGTGAAGATCCTTAAAGGTTTTTTTAGCCTTATATTAATCTCAAAAATCTGCCTATTTTTTAATTTTATTAAATTCTGTTTTTTTTATAAATTAACTTGTATACTTTTATATCAACTATATATATTATATTAATTTTTTTTTAAACCTGCTACTATTCTTAAAAACACGCCTTCTTTTATAATAACGATAATAATAATACTCGAGCCTCAAAATGTTGTAAGTGTATATTTATATTTTAACTATAAGTTTTATATGTTTTTTTAGTTTTTTTTAACCTAAAACATTTCTCGGAAACCATCCTTATAATTACTACTTGCGTCTCTACAATCTTTAATTGTATATTTTTATATTCATTTTAAAAATAATAATATTATTACTTGAGTCTCGAAGAGCTATACTTGTATATTTCAACTGTATGTTTTTTATGTAATATAGTCTGTGGGTGACATTATTTTTGTTATTATTGACTGATTCATGTTGTATTTGTAATTTTTCAGTTTTTAATATCTCTGTGACAATTAATTAGTTAATATAATATGGATTTGTATAAACATGTATGATTTTATGTAATTTCTATAGTTGATTGTATGTGTGTGTACAGTATTGTTTACAATGTCTCATGTAATCTCACTCCATAAATCTCTCGTAAAATACATAAATAGTTATCAATAAATCTCTTGTAAAAAATAATGCATGTGCTCCCTCTGTTTGCGCCATGATTTTTTTTAATTAGTTTTATTCGTAGACGGAAATCAAATTGTATAAATAAAAAGGGATTTGTATGGAATATAAGAGAAGAAGAGAGAGAGTAATTAATTAGTATGATGAGAGTGGGGATGAGAGAGAGTAATTAATTAGTGGAAAGAAAGGTGGGGCCATTTATTTTTTTGTTCTTCTAAATATATCAACCAATAGGATTACACTAAATGTTTTAGGATTAGTATATAGTAGATAGATGTGTTATGTTCTAATTTTTAATGGATGTTAAAATGACACAGTTAACACAATTAATCGCGTATTTCTATGGTTTGCTGATCTTTGTTAATATTTTGATCCAGTAATGATTAATGTCGTGTGTTGAAAACTTGCCAACTGTTTTACCAGATAAAGGGAGAAGAGAGGGGAGTTCTTGAAGGAAATGAGGAAGAGAAGGAGACAGAAAAATGAGAACGAGAATAGGATGAGAAGATGAATAGCCGGTGGTTCTAATTTGTTATGGTTCTAATTTGTTATAACATACTCATACTATTTACTTCTTATCATTCACGGGAATATCTTCTCAAACAATACAAAGCGTTTCTCTATATTGGTTGTTATGGTCTATTTAACTACATATTCGCCTTATATTCTAAGATACATAGTACAAATTATTAGTTATTATTTTGAGAATTTGAATGTAATTAACTCATTTATTTCAAGGCCTTTTTACATCCTTGTAAGATAGGGTATATTGATTGCTAGAATTAAGGAATGATTGTGCACGTTTCAGCTATGTGAAATTACAAATAAGATCCTACAACCAGATGTATATGAGCATGGTAAATCTAATAAGAATCTAATTGAGCTTATATACAATCTTTTCGAGCTTTTAAAATTTTTAGTTATATTTTAATTTTTATGGTGACAAAATTAAAATCTAAGTGAGCTTATATGTATTGTTTTTGAATTTCATTATAATATTATGAGTTTAAATTTTATATAAAAACGCTCAGATTCTTTTCAGTAAAGCTCGTAAATTGTACATATAAGCTCAACTTCTTCATTAAAAATCTCCAAATCTATACTACCAGTTGTATACAACTGGTTGTATAGTCTATTAATTGATGTGAAATAGTACAATGCTTCACTATAAAGATTACTTCTTGTGTAAGGGGGTCTTATACTAATATACATCATTGGTCTTATTCATTTGTTTGTCTTTTATATTCTCTGTGATGAATGTTTAAATCAAAGGCAAACAAATAATTGAGAGGAGCGAGTAATTGTAAACGGGCTTAAAAACTACTATGTTGATCTCAATTAGATCATCCCTGACCTGATATTGATCTAACCCGATAACAAATTTGCTTCACAATGGTCAAAATAAGACCAAATACACGTTCAACTCAATTGTTCTAACCTAAAAGTATAATAAATGTACCTTAAATGTTATGCTTGAGCTTCAATATCCCTTAACCTTAGATTTAGCTCGGTGGCTTCCAGTACTTGGTTTTCAATTTCCTTAATTCGTCCTCCAGAATGTCGTTTTTGGCCCGCAAAGTCGAGGTAATTTCACGTAGCGCTTCGAGGTTACTACGTGAAATTACCTCGACTATACAACTATTTTACAATAAAATCGTGTAAAACCACCTTATACAACTATTTTTGCATTCTAAGTTATCATCGATCGAGTATTGTGGGATATACCAACTAATAAAACAATAAAAGAAAAAAAATTGTCGTCGGGTGAAAGGTTTAATATAGTTGTATGTATATCTATAATAATAAGATTACCTTATTTGATTTCTTAGCTTTATAATATAGTTATATGTATATCTAGAGTCATGTGAAATTTGTTAAGGGGTTGTCTAAGGTTTTATGTAGCAAACGGCCGAAGTTGTTTGCCGCAAAACGAAGGAAAGAACGAAAGAAGTAAGGGAACAATAATAAAAAAAGTGGTAAAGGATCACCATAAAATAACGTTTATGATATATAATAGAGTTGTGCAAATGTGGTAAATAATTTACTTGACATTTTAATCCCTATTTCCAATCATCTAATCAATCTACGGGGAGACAAAAGTATGTCATGTTTATAGACCAAAGACATGAAATTTGGTACGAGCTGTGATGTGAGAAAAAGGAAGATGCATATGAAGGATGGTTGGGAAAGATTTTGCAAGAAACATGGTTTGCAAGTTGGTGATTTATTGGCGTTAAAACAAGGTGAAAAGTGGGAGAATGGTGATAAGAATGAGGGAAAACGCTAAAGAAGAAATGGAGGGGGAAGATGAGGTGTAGAAGAAGGTGAAAGATGAAGATGTCGAGCAGAAGAAGGTAATTAAGGAGGAGGGGGAAAGAGGAGGAAAAAGGAAAATAACAATGTCTTTTATTGTAATACATGTGTATTTAAGATCAAATAAAAATAACAATAACTCAACTTAGCGACGCTGCAATTTTGCCGTCTTTTTTCCCAACAGTTATTCTCTAATTATATTGTACTAATCGTCGTTTTTCAGACATTTTTCCAAACGAGAGAAATTGCTACTATGTTTGATCCAATATTACAAATTCATTATGAGCCACGTCTTTTCCTAATCTGATAATTCCTAATTATTGACGTAACCGTTTTGCCAAATTGGGGCACCGCGCCCGATCGGGCGCGGTGCAACAACTAGTAAAAGATAAAAGGATAAAATCATACATATTTTTCTGTCATTTTTACTCCATATACTTCTAGTATTAATGTCATGATTTATGGATCAAACTCTCTACGATTAGTGAGAAACACAATTAAATAAATAAAAATTAATTTGTCAGTATATCGTCATATATCTTTTATTTTATTTTTAAATCATTGATACACATCAAATTTGTGAAACAATTGCTGAGATTGTCTGTTTAATTGTTTTTTTCTTTTCTTTTTAACCTTTTTTTTCTTTTAAAAATGTCCATAGACTCCCGTGCCTGAACAAGTTAATTATAATTTCCAAGTTAATTTCACGATTTAATATAAATTTGCAATTGGCCTTTAGTTCTGAGTTCAAACCATTTAATCGGTCGTAGCAATTAGCCGAGACTGATAACTCCTTCTCTGTCTCTTCTACTGCCATCCCTCTCAACATTTTCAAACCCAATATTTCAACTTTTTCCCTATCTCTGTATCAATCAACCCGTCCCAAATCTTTAGGAATTCTCTCGTCATAGGGTTAGACGAAACCTGATGACGAAAACTAAAGATGTTCCTTCCATCATCCACAACATACGGCTAAAGATGGTCTGTAGCGAATAGCATGTACCAACATCCTCCTCCGAAACTGACCTCATGCTTGGTTACCCCGAAAACTTGTTTGGATGCAGTTATAGGGGAAACGAAGAAGAGCGGAACGGAGGAAGGTATATGGTGTTTTCCTTCTGGATCTTTCCTAAAAGAATTTTAATTTGGCTTGTGTAGAGAATATGGATTATTCCATTTTACTCACCTCCATTTCCCTCCAACCTCAACTTACTAACCGAATTTTTCTCCGTTTGTATCCTTCCACATCCCTCTATCCAAACAAATGGTTAAGGTTTAATAGCAAAGTCGTGCTCGCTTGCCCTTCGATAAAGTACAGCAGAGGCTTCCACCCTGTATTACCCAATCCGAAGGAAAGAAAAACATCAGAAATCTAAAAAAAATTAATAGCGACTTGAATATAATAAGAATAGCTTCAGTTGGAGAGCACAAATCCTTACCAGCTAGGATGCACTACAAATCTTCCCGTTGAAAGAGCCCAGTTAACCTGTTTCAGGTTAAAATGTTAAACAGCAATCAGTAGGAACAAGGGGAAAACAAACTGCAATCGGATATATAAATGAAATAAGTAAACTCCTCACCAGTCACCAGAAACGTAGCAATCGCATAATCATATGGTACTTGACTAAAATTCTGGCCATTCCATACATATGGAGTTTATGGACCCCACAATATATTTCTCAAAATATACACTAGCTACATTCTTTTTTTATAAAAAAGAGTACGAAAATGTTGTGATGATTCTATGTATGCAATTTTCACATTGTAAATCAACATGTACTTCGAAAAGATAGTGGTTGAAGTCAAATTGCTTTGACGAGCAATATAACTGGGAACAAGAAAGATGAATACCTTGTCTGTTCCTGGAGCATTGGCTACTACATGAGTAACTTGCTCATCTATTTGGTTGGTGCAAACTGCACCAAATTGCTCGGCTGTCTGCCAAAGGGGGTATAGATGGGGATTTGTTTCGCCAACAGGGAAAATTCTGCTGAAGAGAATGCGACAACCAGCCAAAATACTTCTTTGCTCAGAAGCCAAGATGTTTCTAACGTCCACATCATCTAGCGACTTGTTGGCAAAAAAGTTCTTATGTAATCTCTCTATGACCTGGTTCATGTATAGATACACAACAGTATCATCCACCAATGTATTTCCATTATTAAAGTATAAAACTCCCTCCCAAGTCATTTATTTACCTTTGATTAAAATACCTCACAAAGAATTAAAAAGGTCAAAAAATGGTTCAGACGGATGGAGTATATAAAATTAAACTATCTAAGACTTACTCCTGAACAGCACGCCAGGGTTCCATCCTCTGGTCTCTCGTCACGATCACAATCAAGAAGAGAAGGACCTGAAAGCCCAAACTGTCTCCTACTACAAGGGAAATACAGATACCTGCCCCCAAAGTGTAATGTAAGCACATAGAAAGTAGAACCAATATTATTTTTGTCGGATATTCAAGGTGCTTCAATTACTCACCTTTCCACGACTATCAGGTTAAGCTTGTTATGAGGCCAAACTCTAACAGAATCGTCTATTATTACAACAGAAGATTCCATGCCCAGAACACCGTCTAAATCTTTAGTCTTGAACACCCTATCATCCCCGTCCGAGGACTCGCCATCATTCCCTCGTGAGATTACTCGCCCAGCAAACAGATTTCCGCTTGGATCTAACAATTTAGCCATCTCGGTGGCATACAACTTGTTCCCCATGGTATAAAGATGTAGTTCATAAAGCTTACTAGCCTGAGATGATAGCACAAAGGCTTGAGTCCTCAAAACAACACACAAGATTCTCCCCAGTATTCATGGTAAACTACTTGTTCGGAAGAAACATGTACCTTTTCCAGAAAATTCCAGACGCCGGGCCGCAATTTTGTCCACATTCCCATACGTGGGAACCGAAAAAGATGCCGTTGTGGCTTTTCCCGGTCATGTTCCTCTTTCTTTCTCAAGATTTCGTCATGTCTAGGATCCACTTCCACAAACTGAGATGAGATGATCAGAAGCAATCTATCTAAAACTCAAACTACCTACGACCCTCATCCCTACTATTATTGTCCCCATTTGACATTGATGGTCAAGCATTGTTAACTTCGATAGATATTTTCTCGCAATAGAAAAGGTTTCAAGTTTATAAAAGATTGTGGAAATAGTTAGTTTAAAAAACCAAACATGGCCAGCATAAACAAGCATCTTTTCAAATATTTAAAGAAGTTAATCGTATAATTGACAAAGGCGGACCACCAAAGTCACAATAGAGACCCAAATTCGGCATGGAGATAATGTGACATTATCCATGCTAGATTTGCCATAATATACCACATTACCACCTTTAAACAGACGCTAACCTTGGCTGAGTTCAGAAGTGTGTGATCCAAATCTAACACAAGACACAACTTGCGGGAACCAAACATTTGCTTTTGCTCGTCCATTCTTCTAGCCCTTTCTTGCTGAATAGCTGCCCTTTGCTGAGTATCGTATCCTTCAAAAAGATGTTCAACATCTCCCCATTGGTTCTGTGATGGAGGTCGACCAGCAACAACCTCTTCAGGCTTTAATGCAGACCTTGTATGGTGATCAGCAGTATTTACTGATCCATCAGAATTAGCACTGGCCATGTCCAGATTAACTGTGAGCGATTGAGAACCTATTGGTGGTGTAGTCGGCACACTGGAGGAGGTGATTATGTCAGCGATATTTTTCAAGTTTTTTGTGAATTGCTTAGCAATATCCGGCAGATCTGAGGTTGAAGAAGAGGATGTAGGACTTGGATTGAAATTGTCCTTGACTCCTTGGTTGGTTATAACAAGTACACCATTGACTTTATTATTGCCAGTTTTCTGAGTCGCTTTTGATTGCAGGACACGGCGAGGGTCACGAGGTTTCATTCGATGTTTTGTTGGGTCTTCTTGTGGGCTCTGCAAGTAGAATTGCCACATGTTAGCCTCAGAAAACAAATAGTGAATCACAAAGCTTCACATTTCATTGTTTATGGGTTGAGATATGACATAACGGAAATCATGAGAAACAAAAGAAAATAATGACTGCTCATAATAAACCAGCTAATAAAACACAGATGCACAGTTTATCCCCTTCACACAATATAAATATCCACATGCCACAAACTCCACACAAACAGACAGGTTTTGCAACGCTTCTAGAACTGGACCTCGCATGACGAGAAAAGACAATAAAAATAACCTAACACCTTTTCATTTGTCCGCTTCTATTTGGGGAGGGGGAAGAGGTATAGAGAAAACAAAGCATCACCGTAACAGCTATCAGAGAAGAGGTCTGAAGCGGTCCAACCCCTAAAGACATAGTTGAAGAAGTGGTTGGCAACGACACTGGCATTTGAACTGAATTTGAGTTTGCTGACTGTGATACTTTTGGTAAAGGCTCGTTAAATTTTTGCTGCTCCTTCAATACATTAACTAATGCTGCTGGATTGCCAGAAAGGCCATTCAATAAAGACTGCAAGGGACCCATAAAGTTGCCGTTGTTCACCGGCTGTGATATTGTATCTATTGGCCCACTGGTACTAATACCACTAATCCCAGGATTAACAGTGACACCAACTGACTTCCTAGGATCAGTTGCTGGTCCGCGAAAACTGCTAGCATACGAGCCAATACTTCCATGTACAGTCTGTACTTCTTTTACATTTGTAGACATATGTGTGGTTTCAGGGCCACTCTTGTGCCTTTTCAGTGCAGGACTTTCCACCACAGGGCCTTCTGGCTTCTTCTTTGGATTAATTCTCTCCCCCAACGACTCCAACTTAGGGGCTGAGCCAGGCAACAGTGGAGAAGGACAAAAACTAAGGTCGATAGAGCCTGAATTAGAGCCAAGACGTCGAAGCCTAGGATCTCGACTCTTTCCAGAAATCCGAGATGCAGGATTAATCCCCACATTTGAAGTTCCGGCACTAATACCACTTACCAATTCTTGGGTAGCTGGAAGGATAGAAGCAATGGCAGATGATGTAGATGGTTGCGTCAATATAGGGTGAATAGCATTCCTAACATTGTTGTTATTACCAAAACTATTAACCTCTTCACTGAAAACATCAACTCCTTCGTCATTGCCATCCTCTGAAGGAGTAGGACTTGGAAGTCTATCAGGGGTCAAAAAAGAATTTGCGCCAAATTTTTGTTGGTAGCTGGACATAGCTTTCAATGCATGAGTTTCATAAGGATGCATGGCAGAATTGTGCAGACCATGTAATAACTTAGGAGGAGCGCCTGATCCGAAGTAAGGCAATGTGGGTGTTGTTTTGCTCGTTGGAGATGGGAGACTGTCCTCATCATGAACTTTGTGAAGATCCAGCAAAAGACTAAAACCACCTCCCTTGGCCTTCAAGTTATCTTGAAATTGATTCATCGCATTGCCTAACCCAACTCTTTCCGAAAAGTCAGAATTGCTGTCACCATCAATGACAGTCGCTGTGATAGAATCAGTTATAATAGCTTTATCATTATTTAAGGGCAACTCTTCCTGCCTGTCCACAAACTTGGGTTTTGGCGGAGAGGGTGGAGGGGGAGGATTAACAGATGCGATCATGGCCTCAACCTGAGACCAAAAACAATATCACTCTTGTCAAACTTAAAACAAACTCAAATCTCAACCATAGACGACGAAACATTAGTTGAGGGTGACGAAGTAAACCTCTTTCCTCTGGTCCGAAGTAAAAAGAATAGAACTAAGGCTCATGACAAAAGCGAGAAGCCTGCAATTAAATAGATATAAGCAAACAACATAACAAAAAAACAAGCAAAAGAATGATCATTTACGACGTAAAGAAGAAAAGACCTTGACATTTTATCTCTATTCTGATCCCTTACAGTCGGGTTCATTTGAGAAAATACCTGCAAATACAAACCATATAGCTATAAATTTCACACATATTACTGCATACGCAATAGTTTTATTACTACAACAATAACAGAAAGCGAGATTAAGGCTTACAGAGTAAACACATAGAAAAGCAGAAAACGACTGTTGAATAAGATGATCCTTTGAAGGAAACCAAGTGTGCAACACTAATTCTTTCAAGCTCTCTAGTGAACTCCTCAAACGAGCACACACGATATCAAACGATCTAATCATCAGGACAAAGTTAATGCCAATAAAAACGCGGAGTTAAAAACATCGAAAAAACAAAGTAATCATAGTTAAACCAAACCAAAACTCATTAACAAAAAGTAGTGTAATCAAAGTTCAAAGCAATCAAAAACACTGTAACCACCATTAATCGAAAAAACGTACTTATTAGCTTCAAAAGCAGTGACATTATCAAGAACTTTACGAATAGAAGACACTTGCATCTCCAATTCACCATCTTCAACCTCTTCCTTTTTATTCAAACTCTTATTATTAGTATTATTATTATTATTATTATTCTCAACCTTATTACTATCGTCATCATCCTCGAATTCGCCATCGATTTCACCTTCCTCTAATTCACCTTCTTCCTTATCACTATCAATTTTATTATTATCATCATCTTTGGAATTATCAAGGTCAACTAAAACATCATTAAGAGGTTTATTCTGTACAGCTTGAGCCCATGCTATATTGTATAAACCTGACGCACCTCCATACCCTCGAGGATACGAGTATTTGTACATATCCTTCATCCAATAACTGTTTTTATTGCTGTTTTTGTTGTTGTTCATCGTTTCCGGCGGCGTTATTTCACCCTTTTCTACGTCGCCGCCTCCGCCATTGCTGCCCATTCTATACAATCAAGGGTTTTATTACCTCACGATCAATCAATTCGATTGAATAATTACGATTACAGGAGTATTCAATTAAATTAAGATTATTGGCGAATTTAGGGTTTCAGAATTGGGGGAAATTTCTAGGTCAAAAATAATGGGAATTGGGATTGGGGATTGCGGGTGACAATGAATCGATTTAAAAATAATACAAAAGATAATGGGTTTCAGATGAATTGGCTGGAAAGATTGGCGATCGTGCAATTATTTTGCCAAATCAAGATCTAACAACAGTGAGAGCAAGACGGTCAAAAAGATGCAATGGACTGTACTCTGTATGTACCCGGTATTATAAGTAAAACCTTTACACCTACCTCTAAGTCTAATTCGTCTCCTTATATGTCGTCACGAATTTGTAATAGGTTAAGTATAACTTATATGTATAAGTAGAACAAAATTAAAGTGTCTAGCGAGTCACAAATGGCTTGTCTTTATCTAGCCATATGATTTTATTTAACTCGTCAGAAACTTGTGAAGGATATATAGGTCTTTTATTTGAGACTTTAGCCCTTTAAACGATTTTACAGTAATAAACTAATAATGTGTAAACTACCTATAAGATAAATTTGTGTAAGCTGCCTTACATAAATATTTGTGTTTATTTGGATTTAATTTTCTCACTTAGTTCACTTTTATTCAAATTTTACAAATTTAGTTTATTTCAATTCTATTTTTCACGCCATCTAAATTCTACAGATTCTAATATGTATAAGGCATTGTTTACAGAAGTATAATTGATTCACTTTTTCATATTTCATTGGTAGAAATTCAAATGTTTAAATTCAATTTCAAATAATTTCATAAACCCGTTTGAAAATCACTTAAAATTCATTTCCGAATTTCAATTTTCCAATGGTGTTTAGGAAACCATGGAATTGGAATTAAATTTGTAATTTGGTGAGACATTGAGGCTGCCAATTTCTTTTCTTCCATGAAAAAAAAACTTTTAACATAATACATTTGCGATTACGAGAAGAAACTGAAAAGGAAATGTTGGGATTAAATTCATGTCACAAAAACCATGTAATAAAGATTTGAAAGCTTCGGGTTTTAATGAATGAGCTCAACTCCAATTCAAAATTCAAGCTCCCAAACATATCGTAGGTTTAGTTATGGGTTATGCTCTTTCATGAACATGATTTCATTAACATAAATGTGTTGGAGTAAGTGTCCCTCCCATAGTGCATTTTATATAATAAATCTCATTTGGAATATACGTGGCATGATTAGTATATTTTGATACTCCACGTCAGTTGATTAACGTAAATCGGTAACGCTCGGCTGACTAGAGTTTGACGTTATTGTCGTATGACGGCGGTGATCAACTTATCCCTTTAGGTCACACCTATAGGATGAGACCCAAATAGAATACTAATTATTTGTATACGATACAGTTTAATTAGATCATTACATATATTTGATATGTACGTTTAGTTACGAGAGTTATTATTGGAAATTGAGTTAGGAACTCATTCCACTTAAGTTTATTAGTCAATTATACGATAACTGACTGAATAAATTTTACGTCTTATTTTAATACGATTAAATAAGATTTTTAATTTAAAATGATTAATCGTTAATTCATTAAATTAGTTGAGGTTATGCATATATTTTGAGGTAGAGGTAATTAGTTAATTATATTTACAAGGAGTTGTAAAATAAATTAATTGGGCATTGTGGGACCCATTATATATTGATATAATGGTAAAATATCACTTAAAAGTTAAGTACATATTGTTTATTAATTTGAGTCATATAATTGTTATATGATCAAATTAACACTTAATTATGCAAAATAATTAAGAATATGATTAATAAGTATTTGTGGGACAAATATCAAAAATCAAAATGGTCCATATAAGACCATGTGGACCGGTTTTAGCTAGCAGGAAAACAATCATGTTTATTCTCTACTAAATCCACACTCCACCTTATGTTATGACATGTATGACACATGATCATGATCAATATACAATCCCATACACTACCATTATGCATGTGAATAAAATAAGAAGAAAATCACCCATTTTTGGGGCTTGAGTGTGCCGGCCATAGTGCCATATAATGGGCACTTGTTGTTCATTTTCATACACTTGATTTTCATGCTTATTTTCTTCTTCTTTCTAAAACCTCCTACATCTCTCTAAAACTCACATGCAAACTAATATTCATAGCATATTACTAGTGTAGTAATACAATAATATTAGTAGTATTTATCTTACTTATTATCTAGTTAATAATAAGCTAAGATTATTTGGGTTTAATCTTGGGTGCAACAATAAAGAGACCTTCTACTTTGGAGGTTGTTTTATGGAGGATCATCCATTATTTTCATGCTCAAGAACAATAAGAAGGAGTTCTTATTGTGCTCATATTGAACCAAAAATACCCCATGTAAGGATGTTTTCGTCTTATCTTTTCTTTTATGCTTTTATATTTGCATGCATGATAACTAGATCCTAAATCATTAAGTTAATGTAATTTAATGAACTAATTAGAGGAGTCTAATTATAGGTCTAGGACTTTCATTTTGGTACGTCCCTCTTTTAGTCGGTTTTACATATGTTTTGATTTGAGCACTAATTGTTAAGTGCTATGAACTCTCATTCCCCGGCTATACCTCCTCGCTCATTAGACTGGAATGTCGGAACGAGGAGATGTATCCCTAATGCTTGTATGCATGTTTTAGTGGAGATATGACGACGTTGTTAAGAGGCGAACGCTATGCGTTGATCGACCCGGCCGTCAAATGTCGTATCTTTGCAAGGTGGTTTCATTGCATGTAGCGTACCGCTTGATTATGATGCTTGTGCTCTTTCCGCCTCTTTCGTGAAGGTTGACCGAATTTGGGGTACTCGGCTTCTGTGTTTGACCGAGTCTTGGATGCGAAATGTGTATCGCATGTCGAATCGGAACATGTTTATTCCGAGAGTCCGGCCAGGTTTAGACTAGGACCGTATTATTATCGTCGTCCTACCGGGAGGAAATGAGTCTACATATACGAAATGTTAATCGTGTATGAGTTCAGGGAAATGTTTATCCCGTGGATGTGTATTGATCATACTTGCTATGTACATGGTGCTAGTGCGTGTCATTAACCGTGAGAGATAATGTTACCATATTCGTATGTTTGGACGGATGTTTTCATATTGATTATTTGTGACCGTTGGATGACTTGGCGTGGTTTATATGTCGAGTCTCTATCTTATCAAGTATATGTCGCTAACGGTGAGATGCAAGCCCTAGTAAGTATATAGTTGCCTAAGGGTGTCTTCCCCGAGTATGTCTATAATCGGATGCTTACAGTTTTGTACTTCATGCGCCTATATATTTATATATTGAAATGCCTATTTATGCTTCTCGTAGTTCACATGTATATATATATATCCTATATTCTTAATAATCTTATATATATATATCTATTAATAGAATAAATTGATTTCAACAAAAAAAATAATCATAGATATCTCTATCGATATATGTAGCCTCTACTGTCCTATAAACGTTTAAGTATGTTATTTGTGATATGGCTGGGAGAACCCGGAGTTACTCCCCACTGAATGTGGCGTTCATGTTTTTCATGGATGAACAGGTTGCTTGGATGAATTTTGCTTGTTTTTGGGTTCGGGTGTGAGCTAGCGGGCGTTGGCCTCGACGATTCACCAATAGACGTTTCTTAGCTAGTTTGCTAAATAACTTTGATGTTTGATAACATTTTGAGAGACTACGTCTTTTTGTAGTTTATTATAGTTTAGCTTGTAATTATTTGACATTCCTCGTACTTTTCTTTTGGCATGTTAAAAGTTTCAAAAATATCGTATTTTCCGCTATATAAATTGCATGCTTGTTATGTTTTATTTCCGCTATCGCGAGGGTTGTCACATCAAAACTCAAATGTTGAGGAAAATCAGTTGATTAATGAATCAACCCTGGAACCTGAGCAACCGGAAAATCAAATAGTACATGAGTCTCTAAGAAGGTCGGTTAGGGAAATTCGTGCACCAAATAGATTAAAGCTATTAGTGCAAGATGATGAGGCTAATCATATTGATGATATAACTCACATTGATGATGATCCTAGATGCTTCAAAGAGGCTATGGCAAGTCCATACCATGAGAAATGGCTAAAGGCTATGGAATCCGAGATGGAGTCTATGAAAATCAAGAAAGTGTGGACTTTGGTTGATAACTCGAAAGAAAGAAAACTCGTTGGATGTAAATGGGTGTTTAAGAAAAAGATTGGAGCAGACGGTAAGGTTGAGACCTATAAGCCCGTCTTGTTGCCAAGGAGTATAATCAAAAGGAAAGTATTGATTATGAAGAAACGTTCTCCCATATGGCAATGCTCAAATCTATTCGGATTCTGCTTGCTATAGCTGCATACTATGATTATGAGATATGACAAATGGATGTGAAAAATTGCTTTCCTTAATGGGGAGTTAAATGACGATATCTATATGACTCAACCTGAGGGTTTCACATTGCCATCTTCTAATGATAAAGTATGTAAGCTTCAACGATCTATTTATGGATTAAAACAAGCTTCTCGTAGTTGGAATATCCGTTTTCACACGACAATTGAAAAGTTCAATTTTGTGCAATGTGAGGACGATGTGTGTACAAGAAGGTTAGTGGGACCATTATCATTTTCTTAGTATTATATGTTGATGACATTTTGCTAATGGGAAATGATTTACCAACCATGCAAGAGACAAAGGCTTGGCTATCTAAACGGTTCTCTATGAAAGATTTGGGAGAAGCAACTTATATTCTTGGAATAAAGATCTATAGAGATAGATCAAGGAAGTTGTTTGGACTCTCTCAGTCTATGTACATTGATACCATTTCTAATAGGCTATGGAAAATTCTAAAAAGGGCTACTTACTAATAGGCTATGGAATTTCTCTATCTAGAAAGGATTGTCCTAAAACTCTAGAAGAGAGGGAATGCATGAGTAAAGTCCCATATGCAAGTGCAGTGGGAGCTCTCATGTATACCATGACATGTAAAAGGCGTGATGTTGCTTACGCGCTAGGAGTAGCGAGTAGGTACCAAGGAAATCCAGGCGAGGAACATTGGAAAGTGGTAAATTCCATCCTTAAGTACTTGAGAAGAACTAAGGACCAATTCCTCATTTATGGAGACAATGACCTAAATTGTTTGGGTTATATTGATGCAAGTTTTGCATCAGACAAGGATGATAGAAAGTCCACCTCTGGTTATGTTTTTACTTTGAATAGTGAGCAGTAAGTTGGAAATGTTCCAACCAAGCCATAGTTGCAGATTCGGTAACTGAAGCAGAATATATAGCTGCATATGATGCTGCTAAGAAAGTTGTTTGGATCAGATAGTTCTTAACTGAATTTGGTGTGGTTTCTTGAGTGAAGGAAGTTGTTCCTTTATTGTGTGACAATATATGCGTTATTGCACAAGCAAAGAGCCAATGTTACACCATTGATCTAGTTACGTTCTGCTAAAGTTTTACTTGAGTAGAGAAATTGTTGAACATGCACTACAAGGTGGAAGCTAATTAGCTACCAACATTTCAGTAGCAAATCACTAGTTTTCGGTAGCTAATTACAAATAGAGACGGAATTTGCGACGGTAGATGGTTCGTAGCTAAAAGCCTTGTCGCTAATTTTGCTACGGAATTGGCTACCAAAAAATAGCTACCAAATTCGAAGTAGCTACTTTTGCGACAGTAATAGAGACGAAAGTTTTAGTAGCTACATTAGCTACCATAAATAGTATAGTACCTAAACTAGTGACTGAATTAGAGACCAATTTAGTTGTTGTTAAATTAGCGACTAACTAGTTAGTATCTAAATTGTCTAGGAAACAATAAATACGGGTCTCATATTTGTCACGTCACCCTAGCTAGGCCTCCGCACTCATTGTGCGACATGGCACATTGGACCACCGCCCGCCGCCTAGCTCGTCGAACATGAATCACCTCTTGTAGAGAAATGAACAATTTATGTTGTTAAGAGGAATCAAACCCATGACCTACAACTCCATAACTGACATTTTAACCATTGAGCCACATGCAGATTAATGACTATTTGGGTAATGAATATCTAGTTAATGTTAAAGTCATTGTTACGTATGTATGAGCATTATAAGGTACTTTTTAATAATAATTATAATAATATAAGTAAACTATGATAATAATTCAAAAGTATATTTCATATTGATATTTATTTTGTATTAAATGTCCAATATACATGATAGTGAAAATAACTTTAGCTACCAATGTATTTCCATAGCAAAAAACTAAAATTAGATACTAAATTTGCTACTCACTTTGTGTTGTCTTTATATTAACTACGTACTTATATATTAATTTTCTTTGATCTCCTAGGTAGCGACTAAATAGATTGTTCTGTTATATTGTGTCGACGTATATAGAGACAACTCTAGCTACCGACAAACTTTCGTATCTAAAAACTTAAATTAGATACTAAATTTGCTACCTCCTTTATTTTGTCTCTAAAATAGAGACCTAATTAGCTACCATTATAGTTTGGTCTCCTATATAGAGACTAAATATATTTTTTGTCTCAACATTAGTCGTTAAGTTATATATTTAGTAACTGAGTTTCACCCAGTTGCTATTTCAGTAGCTAAAGCATCATTCTCTTATAGTGATGGAGATGTTCAAGTACAAAAGGTAGAAGAAAATTGCCAAAGTTCATAAGTGATTGGCTCCAGCTCAAGTGGGAGATGATTTTTGAAATTATGCTCTAGAACCAATCATTATGTAACATTATTTTTGAACACATTTCATGTTGTTTTTATATATTAATTGATATATTAATAAAATGGCATCATTTTTGTATCATATTGTGTTTGAGAACCATATGTGATAAGTCCTTGATTGAACTGTATGCTTGACATTATAATTGAGATTACAATAATGAGAGTCAAGCATTAGAGGGTTTGATCAAAAGAAGATCTTGGTCTAAGGGTTATCAAAAGGGGCTTTGATGATCCAGATAGACTAATATATGTACAACTTTATTCATTGGATGAATATAATGGATCTCATTCATTACATTGTATGTATAGGTGACCATATAGAGATATGATCATTGAACTGGCCGAAAGGAGGTTTCCCAATGGTTGTTTTACCTATTAACTGTCAATGTGGAAACTCTCATAAGGAGTGAATGTAATTCTTTTTTCCTTTGACCTGATTTCACCATTGTAATTAATAGAATACTTGTTATACTTTGATGCCTGACAACTAGTGTGTAAAAATACTAGTTGAATGGTTATTGGTTTTAAGTGAGTACCTATGAAGTTAGTGGTGAGTCGGATGGAATCCATCAACTCGGGGTAACGAGTTTGAACTCTATGCTGTCATAAATCTTATTCTTGTATCAAGACTTTGGCCAAGGCAGATGAATGTTTCAAGAAATAAGTTTCTTGAAGTCGATTCGCCAACCATATTGATTGACATGGAACATAGGTGTTATCTAACAGGGTTTGACAGTTTTTAACCATACTCTAGGATGATCCGGAGTTGGAAAGATGGAAGGAAATGGTACATTACCCTTAACTAGGTTCGTCTTCATCGGATATTGATTTTCACATTATCCCGTTGTTGAAGAGTGTTGTTAGACGCCAACCTCGATTAGTAATTAAGACGATTGACACTGGGTCGAGTGGAGGTTGTTGGAATTATGCCCCAGACCCAATCAGATCGGTAACGTTAATTACTACTGGCTTAATGTTGAACCTAGATGGTCACACACTTACGGGTTAACGTTTACACTTAAGATATCTTTATATTATTATATGATAATAATTAAAGTATGTAGATGACATATTATTGTATTAACTGCTAACACAGAAGATACGTTTAATAAAAGGAGAAAGTATTCTATAGTATTCAAATAAGGAAATAAAATAAAGAGTTTATTTTATTCTTTCCTATAAATACTTGGAGTTGGTATTTGGAAAACAACATAATTCATTGAGTTAGTTTTCCACCAAAAATATAGAGAGAGAAAAAAGTTTTCTCAAGGGTTCTCATATTTCTGAGTCGTCTCAAAGGTTGAGAGTTTAGTTCGTACCCGGTGTGGATACACTAGAGACTTCGTACTATCGGAGTTAATTGCTACTCCGCCTTAATTTCAGGTATGTGAATTAGGCCATGTTCTTTCCAACTTAATTTCATCTCATTTCAGTTCAGTTCAACTCTATTCAGTTCAGTTCAGCTTATTCCAGTTCAGTTCAGCTCTATTCAGTTTAGTTCAGTTCAGCTCTATTCAGTTCATTCAGCTCAGCTTCATTCAGTTCAGTTCAGCTCCACTAAATTCAGCTTACTTTAGTTATACTCATCTTAAACTTAAACTTCTTTATTAATATTAATATTAATACTCCGTATTAGTTATTATTATTATTTTATTACTATTATTATTATTATTATTATTATTATTATTATTATTATTAATTAAATAATACTCCCTCCATCTCATAACTATCCCTCGTTATAACTTTGACCATAAATAAGTGTTAAAAAATAAAAACTAAGACGTTATAACAAAAAACATTTACATTCATCATAAAAAAAATTTGGAAACAATTTTTTTAAATGAAAAAAAAATTGAATTTAAATGAAGAAAAATCGAGTCAAAGTGTCGTCTCGAAAACTGTACAATACAAACTACGAAAATTATTGTGAACTGGGGGGAATATTCTATTAATGGCAACTATTATCAATATTTTTATTATTACTATTATTTTTATTATTTTATCAAGTTCAAAGCACAATTTACAAGAAATTAGTGGTCAATCGAGAAACTACCAGAGCCCCACTCCTACTCCTACTAGTACTATTGTTATTACTACTATTATTATTATCACTAATTA
Source organism: Heliosperma pusillum (assembly GCA_022085475.1). Taxonomy (NCBI): domain Eukaryota; kingdom Viridiplantae; phylum Streptophyta; class Magnoliopsida; order Caryophyllales; family Caryophyllaceae; genus Heliosperma; species Heliosperma pusillum. The sequence goes on from JAIUZE010067381.1 coordinate 35,677, forward strand.
TCATTGTTATTATAATGAATGTTATGACTATCAAAATCAATCATATTAATATTAATACTACTATTACTATTTACTAATGTTATTATTAAGACTAATGCTAATAACTAATAATATGTATCATTATCATTATCATTATCATTATCATTATCATTATCATTATCATTATCATTATCATTATCATTATCATTACCATTACCATTACCATTACCATTACCATTACCATTACCATTATGATTATGATAATAACAATCATAACTATTATTATTGTTGACTTCTTGTTGTTATTATTATATTTATTATTATTATTTTTTCAACTCAGTTCAGCTCCAATAAGGTTATTTCATTTCAGTTTTATTCAGTTCAGTTCAACTCAGTTCCATTCAGTTTAGTTCAGTTCAGTTCAACTTCATTCAGTTCAGTTCAGTTCAGTTCAGTTTAGTTCAGCTCTATTAAGTTCAGTTTAGTTCAGCTCAGCTCTAAAAAGTGAGAAAGAACAGAGCCTTAATCTCTTTTATTTACATCAGTTTGAATGCAATAGGTTTATTAAAGGATCGTATAATTATTATTTCCGCTGCGTATACCGATCCTTCCTTATGAACTTATTTATTGATTTTTTTTTGTTTTAGTAAAAATGTGTAAGGTGAAATTATATAATTCAATAATGTTATGTTAATTGTAATTTTAAATTATTAATTTTCAGGATTTTTTTACATCTCAATGTAATTTATTATTAATGTAAAGTTTTAATTCATAATTTAGGATTATTAAAAAGTTGGATGTTCAAATAATTGTATTCCTAAGAATTTAGGATTATTAAAAAGTTGCATGTTCAAATTATTGTATTAAGATAAAATACTTTAGTGTAAAAAAGGAAACTGATACATAAAATGCGGAAAAAAGAAAAAAAGAAAAAAGAAAACTAACATGATGATGTGGATCAATGTGGTGGCTTTAAATGTTCTTGTTTTAATAGAATGAGGATTGACTCTGGGTCGAGTGGAGGTTGTTAGAATTATGTCCCAGACCCAATCAGATCGGTAACGTTAATTACTACTGGCTTAATGTTGAACCTAGATGGTCACACACTTACGGGTTAACGTTTACACTTAAGATATCTTTATATTATTATATGATAATAATTAAATTATCTAGATGACATATTATTGTATTAACTGCTAACACAGAAGATACGTTTAATAAAAGGAGAAAGTATTATATAGTATTAAAATAAGGAAATAAAATAAAGAGTTTATTTTATTCTTTCCTATAAATACTTGGAGTTGGTATTTGGAAAACAACATAACTCATTGAGTTAGTTTTCCACCAAAAATATAGAGAGAGAAAAAAAGTTTTCTCAAGGGTTCTCATATTTCCGAGTCGTCTCAAAGGTTGAGAGTGTAGTTCGTACCCGGTGTGGATACACTAGTGACTTCGTACTTTCAGAGTTAATTGTTAATCCGTCTTAATTTCAGGTATGTGAATTAATCCCTTATATTTACATCAGTTTGAATGCAATAGGTCTATTAAAGGATCCTATAATTATTATTTCCGCTGTGTATACCGATCCTTCATTATGAACTTATTTATTGAATTTTTTTTTTGTTTTAGTAAAAATTGTGTAAGGTGAAATTATATAATTCAATACTGTTATGTTAATTGTAATTTTAAATTATTAATTTTCAGGATTTTTTTAGATCTCAATGTAATTTATTATTAATGTAAAGTTTTAATTCATAATTTAGGATTATTAAAAAGTTACATGTTCAAATTATTGTATTCCTAAGAATTTAGGATTATTAAAAAGTTGCATGTTCAAATTATTATATTCCTAAGATAAAAAACTTTAGTGTAAAAAAGGTTTAAAATATTTTTCCCAACCCTTTTGCCATTTGCATTCTTTTGTTTTTTATATCGATCACTACCACATTTTCTACATTTATCAAGAAGACTATCATCCTCCCAAAACAACATACATCCTACTTCACACGCATTTATCTTTTCAAAAGGGAGTTGAAGAGCTTTAAGAATATTTTTGGTTTCATAGAAGTTACGCGTCATAACATGATTTTCAGGAATAATGTCCCCAATAAATGACGCGATATCATCTACACATTTGTGGGGTAAATTGTATTCACATTTCAAAGTTACCAACCGTGAAGCTGACTGCAACAAAAAGAGACGACTCCTCTCATACACTGGTTTATTGGCATGTTCCAACATTTTGAAAAAGGCTATTACATTAGGATTTGGAGATTCATCAACCACTTCGACGTTAACATTTTCCATTCTAATTTGATTAATGTTGTCGCGAAACGCATCCTCCACCATATCCCTATAAGGATTGTCAGACCTCTCCTCAACGGGAAAATTCTCACCATGGCACACCCAATCGTAATAGTCATCGCAAAAGCTCCAAAGCCCTAGGTGTTTTCGTACTTCTTGTTCGGCTAAAAATTTTCTATTTCTACACTTTACACACGGGCACCTAATTTCTTTACATCTACCGTAATCTTCTTGTTTCTTAACATAATTAATGAATTCATTAACGCCCATTACAAACTCCTGCCTTAATTTTTTATTACAATCCAATCTTTCATACATCCACGCCCGTTGTACTCTTTTCATTTCAAATCTAAATACGCGTTTATAATTATTATTATCGACTTAAATAAATATTCAAAACAACAACAACAACAACAACAACAACATCACAACCAACGTCCAACAACAACAACAACAACAACAACTATCTAACATCTTCAACCTACAAAAAAAACAATATTTCGAGCTCATGGGTCCTTATCTCTCCAACCTAAACCCATCTTTGAATCTTTCATACCATTATTAAATACTAATCATTTAATTAATTGTTATGAGACGAAAATTCGGCAGCAGTTCCCTACAGCTCTCCAAATACACAATGTTGAATGACTTGTCACTCGACATATATATTCAGAGAACATTAAAGGAACTGTCAACCAAAATTAATCGTCAAATAATAACTAAAAAAATAATTAGTATTTACCACCTAAATGACATGAAAGATTCAAAGACAGTCCCAAAACGGGGCCTATTCAAGAATTACACCTAATGTGTAATTCTTGAACGGGTACTAGGTCTATCATATATGAACAACATAACTAATCATCAATAATAATGCAAACTTAAACATAAAAATAAACACAATTATAGTAACATAAACTATACTAATTATAGTATCATAAACTATACTAACATAAACTATACTAACATAAACTATACTAATTATAAACTATACTAATTATAGTATCATAAACTATATTAAAAATGGTAATTTGATCACCCAATGGGACTATTGTACACATGTCATCCACCAAATACCACCACAAATGGTCCTCTAACATTTCCTTAATAATTGTGCCAAAAGTAAAGGTAGACAAATGACCGGGACGGAGGGAGTAATAATTATACTATATTAATAACTATAACAATTTAAAGGAGGGAGGGAAAGATGAGGTGGGGCCAGTGTAGCAGGGGGCAGGGTGGTGGTGGCGCCGGCAGGGAGGGGGTGGCGGAAGGGAGGGCAGGGCGGCGACGGCAGGGGAATAAGGGAAAGAGAAGAAAGAAGGAAAAGGGGAAAAGGAGGAAAGGGGAGGGGGTAGGCGGCACCGGCAAGGGGAGCGGGTAGGTGGCGCCGGCAAGGGGAGGAGGTAGGCCGGCAAGGGTAGATCTGAAAAGACAATTTAAAGAAGAGGGAGAGAGAGAAAGAGGGGCGTACCTATAGGGTAGATCCGGTGGTGTAGGTGCGGCTCCGGTGGTCTGTGGTTGGGTTGGCACCGGTGTTCTTGGGGGTGGCTCCGGTGAGATGATGATTGGTGAAGATTTGGGGTTTTATTAGGAAACACGGGGAGAGAGAAAGAGGTTGTTTGGATATATCAACAAAACCTGCGACGGAATTTCCGTCGCAATATATATGAAAAAAGGGTTGCGACGGAATTTCCGTCGCAAATAAAAATGCCACCTGTCTTTTCCAGTTATGAAATTTCAGTCAATAATTTAAACTTGCGACGGACATTCCGTCGCAGATGTAAGTAATTTGCGATGGAATTTCCGTCGCAGATGTTCCTGCCATGTAAAATATCTAGGCGCCATGGCTGAAAAATATGCTACGGAATATCCGTCGCGGGTTAGAATTTCCGTCGCAAGATCCGTCGCAATGTGTTTTTTGCTACGGAATTTATGTCCGTCGCAATTATTCCGTCGCTAATGAAACACTTTCTTCTAGTGAAAGTATTCTATAGTATTAAAATAAGAAAATAAAATAAAGAGTTTATTTTATTCTTTCCTATTAATACTTGGAGTTGGTATTTGGAAAACAACATAATTCATTGAGTTAGTTTTCCACCAAAAATATAGAGAGAGAGAGAGAGAGAAAGTTTTCTCAAGGGTTTTTATATTTCCGAGTCGTCTCAAAGGTTGAGAGTGTAGTTCGTACCCGGTGTGGATACACTAGAGACTTCGTACTTTCGGAGTTAATTGTTAATCCGTCTTAATCCCAGGTATGTGAATTAATCCCTTTTATTTACATCAGTTTGAATGCAATAGGTTTATTAAAGGTTCGTATAATTATTATTTCCGCTGCGTATACCAAACCTTCATTATGAACTTATTTATCGATTTTTTTTTGTTTTAGTAAAAATGTTTAAGGTGAAATTATATAATTCAATAATGTTATGTTAATTGTAATTTTAAATTTTAATTTTCAGGATTTTTTTCCATCTCAATGTAATTTATTATTAATGTAAAGTTTTAATTCATATTTTAGGATTATTAAAAAGTTGCATGTTCAAATTATTGTATTCCTAAGAATTTAGGATTATTAAAAAGTTGCATGTTCAAATTATTGTATTCCTAAGATAAAATACTTTAGTGTAAAAAAGGAAACTGATTCATAAAATGCGGGAAAAAAAATAAAAAAAACTAACATAATGATGTGGATTAATGTGATGGCTTTAAATGTTCTTGTTTTAATAGAATGAGGATATGATTGATCATTGGGTGGTCGTTGGTCTTGGCCTCCTCTTGCTGCTATCGAATGAGCTCAATGAGTAGTTTAAAATTATAGATACCTCACACGTGCATTATAAACCTTATATGTACGAAGCATAATTTTTGTAAATTACTTTATAGAATAAATTTTAAAAATTAGACCCATGCAATTTGTGTAAGGGTATAACACTAGTATGGCTCATTACACATTTTGACATCAAGAAAGTTGTAGAAATAAAATGAAAATCAAAGTATTGTTATTCCGAAAGTGTTCAATTGAGGATTCTAATAGCTTCAATAAGTCTTTGTCCAGATTGATAGTACTCTGGAAATTTACTGACGTAATGCCGGAGAGACACCCTTTGATATTGTTGTGGCCGAGAAGATGTAATAAGCTCGTCCAAAGGTCCTACCTGCCCATTCCGATCACTGTCCCAAAACAGAGCTATTGACACCCTTGCTTTCTCTTTCTTCGTTACCACCCTATGAACCGCACTCTTGAAAATACCATTAGTCATGATCTGCGCAAAATCATTTAATTTTTGTAATAAATTAAACCTGACAAATGAATAAAAAATCTGCTGTTTCATTTCAATTGGACTTAATCTCCTTACTTTGGTATTGTTTTGGAACTGTGGTTACTAAATCTATGATATTCATATTAGGTCGTTAGTAGGTTGTATACTTGTACTGTTAAATCAGCTATGCAGACCCAAAGAAATTGTCACAGGTCACGTCCATGTTATTACACATCTCTATGAGCGAGCGGGTGAGGTCAAGTAGATGAAAATTTATTCGATCTGTATATCTTGTTTCGTTAAGTTCGAGAATATCATGCACATTCTCAAACATGTACAGTACGAGTAAAAATTATTAGTAGTTCAACACAAATTATTAAAGTGAACACAGTGCGGGATAAGTAGGTTAGACTTTGGTAGTGGTTATATCATTATAAAATCACAATCTGGTCAGTTTAAACTGGCTTTAGTTCATCAGATTTCAGGTTAAGTTATATAGTCAATATACATAAGAGTGTCAAAAAAGCATAAAAAGAATGTAAGGTATACCTGAGTAGGATCACCAATGCTGAGAAATAGAGCATCGGAAATGAGAGGAACCATGAACCATTGATCATCTTTCAAAATTTGGAGTCCTTCCTCATCTTGAAAGAGCAATGTCATTGGTGAAAAATCTGCATGTGCACCAAGACCTCTTCTCGAAGTAGGACTTACTGGATAGAAGTTAAATCTCAAGTTCATTTCTTTGTTTTTTCCATATTGCTTTTCGAAACTCTCCTTACTGACGTTCAATGACTGTAACACCTTCCTGAATAGCTCGTCACACATGGGTGCTAACTTTTTGGTGTATTCATGAACCAAAGTCCTATATCATATTTTAAAACTAATTTGTTACCAATGAATTTGTTACCAATGAATTTAATATATGACTTTTATGACAAAACTCCTTGTGTAGAGTTTAAAATGGATAACAAGGAGAGGAAAGTTTGGATACGACCGTGTAGAGTTTAAAATAGATAACAAGGAGAGGAAAGTACTTGAAGTTAGAAGGATTATCGGGCCAAAACTCAAGTCTACGACGGTCTTCTGGAAAAACTGTAAGAGAAAGGCCTTCATTCCAATCAAGTATTTGCTGGTTTTCGGAATTAGTAACGTTTTTACCGTCGTAACCATTGTTATCACCTTTTGGCATTACATATTTCAGCTTCTCTTCCGTGGGCAGTCTAAAAAATTGCCTTGATGCTTCTCTCAGCTCATCAAGAAATGAGGGTGCTATTCCATGGTTTATGAGCTGATTAATTAATACAAAGTTAACTAGTGCGATCACATTAAGAGGATTCATTTGAAAAGAACACGCAATTCCTGTTACCGTGAGTGTTGGTCTCTCTTAAATCCAAATAAATACAACATTGACCTCATCTATTGTCTCACGATTCCCACAAGTTAAAATGAAACTCAACCCGAAAATATTTACATTGATATCCAGTTGAATACCTTATATATACGTAAAACATGAAGCTGATTGAATCCGAATTGAAACAAACCAGAGACGAATTCTACGTAACCAAAAGATACTTAAACCTAAATGCACCTAAATGTATCTAAACTCATTCTAACATTCACACTAAAAGAGATTCATTTTCTCATAAAAACGCTCACTTTGTGTGTGTTCTCATTCTTTCCGTATTTAATAATGATAGTTTCATTATTATATTTGTAACTACTCCCTAAGCCGAAGCCGAGTTCAGATCCTTTGTTCTATTTTTGTGTTCTATCTCACGTCCCATTACCTATATTTTGCAACACATCATCTTTCGCACAATAAAATTAGGGACTTGTGAAATCCCGGGGCATCAATTTACTTAATCCCGCGCATTGTTTCCCATTTTTCCGTTTATACCCCTCTCATTTCTCATCCCACCCAAGAAGAAACAAGAGGTAATTAAAAACCCTAAAAAAGAAAACCTACACGGCGGCCACCCAATATCTCTGACCGACGACGAAGCCGGTTTAGTTGTCGGCGCGGGGGATAGGTGATTAGGGAGGTACGACGACAAACGATGGTGGGCAACGATGTATTGGCAAGGTGGCTATTGCTACGTTGACGTCAACGGAAAGGATTGGCAGGTTTGAACGGATGATACATGGTCGACGATCGGTGGGGGGTGGGGGTGACGGTGTTGGGGGGATCGGTAGAAGGGGAGTGTTGGTCTTTGACGGGAGTGTGGTCGTCGTAGTCTGTGTTGGAGATGGGTGGCTATGTCGGGAATGGGTGGTGACTGGTGAGGGGCTGTGAGATGGCGAGGAAGAGGCACATGAGGAATTTGTTTTTTCCTTTATTTTTTTCTTTTGTGTGAAGGGTAGTGATGGAAAAAAGAGACAAAAATGCGCGGGATTGAGTTAAATCATGCGCGGGATTTAACAATTACGTAAAATTAATAATAACTAGTTTAGACCCGTACAATACATGCACAGTACAGTACAGAGTGTTTTATTTTATAAAATTACATTTTATAAAATTGTTATCTTATCTACTTTATATAAAAGCAGAAACATATAGGATGTTCCTATTGGTTGATGAATTTAACGAATAAAGAAGCAATTGGTCTCACGCACTCCCTTCCTACTAATTAATTAATCTCTCTCGTCCACACCTCTATTATGCTAATTAGGTACTCTCTTTTTATACAAATCTATTTTTTTTTAAAACAATATGATTTTAATCTATGAATAAATCTAATTTATAAATGAAAAACGTTTGGTTTTGATTTATAAATAATTTATGATATTTGTCTAAGAAAAGAATTTCACACTAAAATTTCCAAAAACATTACTCTACAAATCATAAAAATCTTATAATATTTAAAGTAATTAGAAAAACAAAACTTAGTCATATAGATTATATTTATAGTTAATCAAAAACCAAAACTTAGTCATACACTTTATCTTGCGAAACAAAAATTTATGTTTACTAAACTAGGCCAAATATGCTTTTAATCAAAATGAGATTAGGTTTCATGTCTAGTTAGGGGAATTATTTTATGTCTTATTTATTAGCGTAACGTTTGAAAAAAACTCATTTATATACTCTTTAATCCAAAAATAGCTTTTATAATTAGGACCAGTGCATTTTTTGCACGGGTTTAAAACTAGTTAATTCTAAAGTTAGAACTGAAAATTAATCAATTAAGTATTATATTAAAATGTAATTGAAAGTAAACATTTTTATACCATGAAACTACTGATTTTAATTTTTAATTTTTTTTTCAATTTTTTTTGTCACGAAAGTAATAACATCACTTGAGTCATTATCTAATAATCACAACAATAAGAGATTTAGCAATTTTTTAGTCTTTAAATCAATTTTAATTAGGGAGTGTAACTTTATTCCAATACATATTTTGTTGGTAGATGGTTAAATTGTATTAGACATTTGAAATCTAAGGATTTGATCCTTGGAAAGTTTTATTGGGTAGACTTTTATTTTATCTAATGAAATTACTTACTTTTCTAAAAACAAAAATCAATTTTATTTTAATTTTAATTAAAAGTTTATACTTTAGAGTTTAATGAAAGATAATTTGATGAAAAGATTGATTTTGATGAAAAATTAATATTCAATGAAATAAGATGCAATTATTAGTTTCCTTAATAAATTTAATTGTAATTAGTTTCCTATTTAATAATATGCATTTTCCAAAGAAAATGTTTGAGATCACCTATTAGTATACGATATATACTCCCTCCTATTCATAATAACATTTCCTCTTTCCATTTTCATCTATTCACAATATCTCCTCCCTTTCCTTTTTTGATAAACTTTTATACTTGTTTTAATCACATCACCCCATAACAATACCCCACAATACCCATATTTTATCTTATTTTAATCACTTCAGCCCAGAACAATAATTATTTTAATCACCTCACTCCACAATAATACCCCACAATAATACCCCATAATACATTACCTCTCTCCAATCACCTCACCCCAACACAATACTTTACCTTATTTAATTATTCACCCTTAATTTTTGGTTCATTCTTGAATGGGGAAAGTTCTTATGAATAAGAGGGATTAGGAGATAGCCATTAAACTATTAATGACGTGTCCCAAGAAAAATACGGTGGACACAAAATGAAACATGGAATGTGCTATATCCTTGAGTCTCCTTCATTCATTTATGTATTTTTATTCAAAGCTAAACAAATATTTGGGATGGAGGAGTATAATAAAGCTAAAATCAATTTATTTGGAACATAACTCAATAACAATATGACGAAAATCACTTAAATGCATATTGACTTATTGACTTGACAAAATTAGAACCTCGAAATATCACAAACTGATTAAGTCGACTAACCAATATGAACATGAACTTAATTGAACTGAAATCAAAAGTTCTGTGATGCTCGGACTCTTCACTTACCCCCTCGTATCCGGCGGATAGGACCTGGACGTGGATCCGGACATGGATCCCATGTCCGATCCTTCTATGAGAAATCGGATCCTTCGGTTGAGCTAGAAGATGACGATTAAATATTGATGAAGTGGTGGAACTAGAAGATTTCGAGCACGAAGCTAGTGAATAATAAAAGAAAAATAATCATTTTATTGAAGAAGATAAAGGAGATCGCAGTGGTTCAAGTCTTAAAAAGATGAAGGAGACTATTGTTGTGAGTCAAAGAAGTTGAAGGAGAGGAGCAAATGATGTTTGCATAGAAAATAAAAAACAGGTGTTATCTAATCAGGTGTTATGCAGAGTCCATAACTAATTCACGGATCCTCGTACCCGAGTCCTTGATTTTAAGAGTTTCAAGGATCGGACACTCGGATCCGTATGCTTGTCGGATACGAGTATGAATGACATGGATCTGATTTACCATGATCCAATAATCCATAAACCTACTTAACATGGCTAACAATTCATGAAACCTCTATTGTCATTTCATGCTTTTGTAAAAAGGGCTTTGTGCAGCGATAGTGATGGTTTTCATGGAAGAGGATGCCACGACATTTAGAGGGTGAGAATAAGTTAGAAAAAGGGTTGTTAGGGGAGGGAGAAAGTTAATAGAATTGTTGACGAAATTGTTATATCATGCCACTAATTTACTTGATACGCCCCCTTATATTCTTGTTTTCGTATTATGTCCTTTACACATTATTGCAAAGTATTTTATAACTATTTTTCTTACGTGTGCCTTTAGATACCGATTATATAAAAACTTAAGTATTGTATTATCGTAAATGAGTTGTGGAGACGGTTTTAAAAATAAATAATTTAATTCATATGACAGCCCTAAAAATACATACATTCCTCCGGTGTACTCATTTGAGGATGTTTGACAACATGAACGACAAATAATAACGATTTCAATAAGGACCAAAAACAATTGACGAATAAGAACAGAAAAACTTAAAACGGAAATAACTTTGCGCATAGGTGTCTGTTTTCCGATGATTTTTTTATTCAAATCGCTTATTTTGAGCACGACGAATGCTATAGGAAAAAAATATGACTTAGTAGGAGTTGGTTTGCACGAGTTGGCGCCATCTCGTATACAGATAAATTTTGTGGTGCATTAGTCTTGTGAAATACGCAATTTGAAAGAAAAAATCATCGAAAACGGACACCCGAGAGAAAAGTTATGGCCGTCAAACATTTTTCCGTTCTTAACTGCAATTTTTTTGTTCAAATTTCAATCCTTATTATTTATCATTTGTGTCGTCAAATGAGGGCACCAAAAAGTATGTATTTTTAGGACCGCCATACAAATTAAATTATGTTGAATCGAATGACCAAGTTCGCGAAAAGCTTGGCCAGACCCTTCAGAAATCAGAGCTTGGGCGGGTCCAGGAAATCAACCCGGCCCGCCCTTGATCCGCCATAATTTAATACGGAGTATAAATTTGGAAATTATACTGAATTGAAAGGCCAAGCCCGCGATCCGGCCCGCAACCCGACCCGTCTGTTTACGGGTCCACCGTCATCAGGACTGACCCAAATCGACTTGTGTCTTCGTAAATTGTTTATCTTTTCTATATTAGCAAGATATTCTACATGTAACTTCATCAACCAATGGAACTATCTTGTCATTCAATACTACTACCCTACAAATGGTTTCCTTCCCTCTCCTTTGTGCAAAAAACAAAGGTAAAGAATTGACCGGAAAAGGAGGAAGTATATTGTACCAATTTCCCTCTCGAAAATTTTTATCAGGCATAACATATAAAATCTAACAGCATGTCTTGCTTAAGACGGGTTGCCTCGTCTAAAAGCTTTAGAAGTGTTGTTTCGTCTGAAATGAGAATTTGTGAAAATCTAAATACATAGCTGTACAATATAAAATTTCTCTGAATCATTATTTTACTTTATTACCCCGTGATTTTATTGAATTAATGCCATTTTAAAAAATCTTCTCCCAGAAAGTAGCTGGTGTAATTGATTGATTTTGGAAATGGAAGACGAAATAGAAATAGGTAATCATGCAAAATCAAAGTATTATATAAAGTGATGTAAGAAAAGGAGATAATAAGGAACCTGAAAGCAACCCCAGGAAGTGAGCGCAGACTTAAACTTATCAAGTTCAATTGCCAATTCAAGAGCAGAAGAAGAGGTGAGTAGTGAGTAATCAACAAGGAGAGGATCAATGTAAGACATACCAATATCATCACCGTCAAAGTGGTCTGCCATATTCATATGATATTGTTAACTATCTTACTGATGATTACACCTTGTTGATCTTATCTTGTTGTACGATTTAACACTTAATGATATCAAGTTTCGTCTTAAGAATGACAAGATGAAAATCACAAAACAAAAACACTTGGGTCCACGTACGTTGGGCTAATGTGTCACTTTTACGCCCACATATTTTTGCAAACTTGTTTTAGTGCTATAAAACCATAGTAGGTCTTGCTTAAGACGGGTCGGATCTTGCAACGGGTATTTTGTGAGAGGAAATGGGTAGAGGGGACAAGGTGGGCACCCCCCATGTGCTCTCCACTCACCCTTGATGGGTATTTTGTGAGAGAATATGGTATCCGTCTTAAGCTTAAGACGGATACCTCCGTCTTAAATAAGAACTTGTGATAAAACCAAGGATTATTAACTATAATACTCTAAACTATCGATAGTCTTCTCGAAATAATTCGAACTTTGTTTTATTTCATAATAAATTACTGTCTGTCCCGGTTAATAATTTACATATTCTTTTTTTGGATGTTTCGGTCAATAGTTTACATTATTCTGTTTTGTAAATGTTATACTCGCTACTTTATTTGTAAATAATATCTAAAGCAATTCTTAATTCTCTATACATTGATCTTTGTGTATAAAATATACTCCGTATGTATATTTAAACAATTCATTGTGACAGAGGTAGTATCGTAACCTGCTCTCTCTAGGTGAAAGTGGATTCACGTTTAATTAAAGGAAATTAAGAAAAAATTAATCTAAGAGTAAATTGATGATTATTCCATTATATAAAGGTTTTTAAAATCTACTCCCACCAAATGTACTACCTATCAAATATTGCTCCCATTTTATGTTTTCGAAAAAATAAAACACACTACCCACATACAAATAAATTTGGATCACACAAAACACACAACCCCACCTCCAAAAAGGGAAAGAATGAAGAAAATCTGACTTACCTTATAAGAAAAGAGGGAATAAATGAGTGAATAGGAGGGAGTATTATGAACACATTAGAAGCATATTGATCATTCTTCTCTCTCTCCCTCCTAAAATAAAAACAACTTTAATCTTCAATGTAAGTGAATCCAAGCTTCCTTCTACCAATAATCCTATATATGATCAACACACTTCATTAGCACATTGTTTAACAATAACATCTTCGTTTGCTCCCACATTCTGCTACTCAAGTTCAAAGATATGTTTCTTCCTTTCTTTAGATATTTGGCACTTCACTTTTACGGGTAACATTTTGACATCACACTTTCGGTATTTATTCTCTAATTTCAGCTCATTTATAGCATCTCGTTACCATTTAGTCTATGGTTTGTTGTACTATCGAAAGAATTTGCAGCCACAAAACCCATTGTTTGGCTTATATAACTTGCAAGCCTCAACCATTCTCCCAGGATTGTTAGGCTTCAAATACTACATTATAGCAAGCTTGTAACCACAGTATGAACTGGCTAACATTGCACTACAAAAATAAACAATAAATCCTAATTGAATCTGGGTTTTAAAACTTTTAAATATTAATAAATTGAACAATTGTAGACGAACGGACACATATAGTGAGAACAAGGTAAAGAAATAAATATATTTCAATTGAATCGTTGATAATATTAGAGACCGAGAGAGACAGAGCCAAATTAAATGAATAATGAGATTGAAAAATTCTGGGTAGTAAATATGATTAACATTGGTCATCTAGTAAAGCAAAGGGCATAATTGTCATAAAATACAATAACTAGAACACATTTTCAAATTCACATGGAATATTCTCTTCTTCTTTTTACTAGAAAGAGAAAATGGGAGCAACAATTGATTAGAGGTACATTTGGTGTTGGTAAGTTTTAAAAAATATTATAATGATGTAAGTGTCAAAAAATGGATTATTAAAGGGAGTAATCATTAGTTTACCCTTAATCTAATGAACAACTACTTCTGGACAAGATCAGAAACATAGGCAACCCGGGACTTAGAAGAGGCACACTTGGTGCTACGCTCATTGTAAGGGTCTGTTTAACTATATCAATCAAACAGTCTCGATAGAAAGGAGGGCAGAGAAAAATACAACCTAATAAGAGGCGCAGAGACTTATCCGGCCTATTTAAGGGTGTATTCTGGCCGGTTAACAGGTATGGCAATTGGTTATGCGTTTTAATTACGAAATCAGTTTTAATCGATTTAATTTACGAAAAAACCGAATGCTTATGATAAACTAAAAAGTTTTAAAAAATTGACCTTCAATCACAAGATATCACTTAGCAAGGATCAAAAGGACAATCGATGAAAACAAATGCATAAAAAGATGAAAACTTGAAGGTTAGACCAATTAACATTAATTGTTAATGATCTAATCATTTAATTAATTAGGAAAGATTAGAACTTTGGATAAAATATATATCGATATCAAAATCTGAAGAAAAAATGGATGCGCCTTGATTCACACTGAACAAGACAAATAAGAAAGAGGTATAAAATAATTAGCCACTTAGAAGAGGCGCTAGAGTGGTTGCATCATATCTAAGTGTCGCATCTGTTGATGCGTTCCTTCTAAGGCTTTCCTGGGATATGTAAAGTTTAAAATAATTTTAAATGATAAGTAAAAAGGTTTATTCGAATTTATGTGACATGCATACGTATAAAAGAAGTACGAAATAAAGAACAAGCTTGAATATAGGATTATACACCCTCAGACTTGCATGTTAGCGTCCCGAATTGGACTAAAGTAGGGTTTTAGCAATAAACTGTGAATATGCGTGGACAGTGCTCTTGATAATGTTCCAAGGATTTTAGAAAACAATATTTAAATTAGGTGTAGTTGGTCAAATTGGTAGGTTTATGCAATACGTGACGAATATTCTATAGGAATTGGGCTAACATGGTCGAATGATATAGCACATAAATGTCGATATGCAATATCAAAGTCTTAAAATGCAAGAGGGAGAAGATGAGTGGAGGAAAATCAACTCTGTTGTGTCGATTGGAGACTCAAGGTATTTGTTTACAGAAAGACATGTGAAGAGTGAGCAAAAGTGTGACAGAAGCTTTTCCTCTCTTAGAAGAGGCGCAACATAGGTTGCGTCCCATAGAAGAGGCGCACCACTTAGTGCGACTGGAAACGAGTGACTACACGGATTCTAGGAGAACAGATACAATTTTATCTTATAAGATGGAGTCCGGTTATGTGTGTCAAGTTTAAATACCAATAATGTGTTACTGACGATTTCCGGAGTATTTTGTCTTAGAAGGAAACAGGATCCTAAAAATGGAGACGGTTTGTGACCCGTACTACGGGTTAACTCTAATTAATGTCAAACGACCGTATTGAAACGTGGATGACAATGAAAGGGTTGACACAAAAAAAACTTACGAATCATCTTAAATCACGACATAAACTAAGCATGTTTGTTCGATCATCAACATGTGGATTTTTTATAGGTGCAAACTGAAGTGTCTACAAAGCCCCCACTTTGACTTAGGCTTGGATAAGGAAAATTTTAAAGTATAGTCGTTAGGTCAAAAGAATAATTAAAAGATGAATACTATGGCAACGAGAGGTGACCCAAGGGGTTTGAGTAAATGAACTATGTGGGGAAAAGTTTAGATTCTGTCTAATATTGGGTAGGGGCATTTTAAGTCCATTAGACTACGTAAGGAAGTTTATCACCCATAAGAAGAAAACGTACGTAACCTTCGCAACTCGGTTAGAATTTGAAACTTGAAAGAGGAGACCTTGTCTAACGAACTCTTAGGGAAGCTCAAATTTGTAGAGAAGAAGACCGTGTGTAACAAACGTCTTGGAAAACTAGATTGCGTCGTCTTAAGCATATCTTGGGAAGAGCCAAAAAGGGTTAAAGTCGGCTGCTTTCAGACTTCTGTAGACGAATAAGTCAACAACGATGGCTACAACGAACTCTCGTGGGGAAATAGATTATTGAGCGGGAATAACATATGATATCACTGGGAAAATACTAAGTGTCTAAGGAAAATAGAAATCCCGAGTGGTAAATCGGTTTTGGACAGTGAATTTCCAAAATATGGGAATATAAAAATATTCAAATATTAATATTAATATTTTAATTGATATTAGGTAGGGGCCGACATTGCGAGAAATAACAAACTCGCAACGAACTCTTTTGACGAAAATGAGGAAACAAGAGTGCACATGTAAAGTTGCCCTTAGAAGGGGCGGACGTAGTCGTGCGTTCCTTCCAAGGGGGGTGGGGGGTGATATAGTTAATTGCATTGTTTTAGCTTTTATTGTTGAAGTTTTGTTATTGTTTTATCTTGGGTTGTTAGTTAGTATCTTTTGTCGTTGTTGTTGGCTTTGGGAATTGAAGTTGCGTGTGGTTAGTCTTGTATGCGGCGATGTTGATGCTTGAAGGATAGTAGTGGCGGTATTTTGGTAGCGGTTTTGTTGGTTTGTATGTGTGTGAACTTTGAGCCGATGTTGTTTTTAAGGGGGGGAGATTGTAATACTTGAGGAATTACTCGGTCGAGTTCAGTGCTTATTCTGCCGAGTGGAGGTGTTTATCGCTCGAGTTGAAGATAACTCGGTCGAGTTGTAGATAACTTGGTTGGGTGATCGATGTCGTACTGTATCGAGTAAATGGTTACTCGGTCGAGTTGTAGATAACTCGGTTGAGTGATATAGTTGATTCAATTGTTTTAGCATTTCGTTGTTTGAATTTCGCGTCGGTCATATCTTTAAGTAAATAAGACTCATATCTCTCATAATGCGTCTTATTTCTTATTTGTATTATAAAAACACTCATAAAGTCTCTAATAACTCTCTAAGTAATCCCTAATTACTCTATAATTACTCCTTAATATTGCTTTGAATTTGTTTAGGAAATCAATCTTCTAAATCATTTCCTTTGTAAGTTATCTCCATCCTAATCTTATGATTATATCTAATCATCTTTTAAGTTAGATTTAGAGTAATTAGTAAGATTAAGTTAATTAGATTGATGATTAGGTTGAGATGTATGTTGTTAAGTTGAGTTATATTGTTTAGATTATATTATTTTGATTTTCATGAGTTAGATTATTGTGACTAGAGTAGAATTTAAGGAAAATGATTATAAACGATATAATTTTTTATTGATATCATATAAATTGGGGAAAAATGTTGAAGATTATAGTTTGATGATTAATAGTATTGTTGTACGGCTCCGCCCGGGCTACCTATATTTATCTTTAAAAATTATTTTAATTAAATATCCTTTAAAATTGTATAACTCATAAATTTATCATCAATATATTTTCTTATGACATATCTTAAAATTACGACAAAATAAATTATTAGACAATTCATTACTCCCACTATTACTATTTTACTTTAATCATTTTGTCGGCTAATTGTTCATATATACTTTATTGTTAGTATTGTTTCTTTTATTACTGTAACACCCGCAAATGTACCCTATTTTTATAGTAAAAATATTTTACGGATACTTTTCAGCGAAATTTAGTTTTAATTTAGAATTAAATTTTTCCGTGTCGAATTTAGAATTTCCGAGTCCGTATTTGGATTTTACGCGAGATTTCAAGTGAAACCCGTCTTAAGCCGTCTTTGACTTTTCTTGACTTTTTTCACTCACTTTTACATATACTCACCCTAAACCTAATACTACCTCACACAACTCAACTCCTTCTTCCTTCCTAAGAAAACCCCAAATTATAACTTCCATTATCTTTCCAAGCTTAGAATCGTCATAACTCGCTCAATTCTCGCTCAAATTCTTGTAAGTTCGTCTTATTCTTCCCCTCTCATCCTCCTCAATCCGTTTTGGTAATATAATTACCGTCTTTCTCGCTTTTCAATTTATCCGTCTTTCTCAAAGGTGAATTATATTCATCTTTTATTATCTAATCGTAGGTGGAGACTAGGAAGGCTTAGAAATCAATTGAAGACGCATAAAGGTAACCGTGAAGGGTTACTCGATATCATTTACGTGTTTTACGTGTTTTCTATGTTAGAAATCGTATTTAGAATATGATTAGTAAGCTTAGGAATTGTGTTATTGTTGATGATTGTTGTTAGTTGATGATTGTTGATGATGGTTATTGATTATTGGTAGTTGATAGTAGTTATTTTTGATAATAGAAAATGGATAATTAAGTATAGTTGTTCTCGGGTTGATGTTGTCCCAGCCGGGTGCCCGGCCGCCGGCCCCATTGGCCGGCTGGGAACTCACTGCACCGACCCATTTTCGTAAAATGATCATATCTCCTTCGTTACTTGCTTGTTTTGGGCTTGTGACCTACCGTTGGAACCGTAAGAGGATAAGCTATCACCTCCATTTGGAATTTCTGCATTTGCATATCTAGAACTCTAGTTATGACCGTTTGAAGTGGACCCTTGTTTTAGTTAGTTTCCAAACTCGTTGTTTTGAGATAAGATGTATGTTTCCTATTTATTATGCTTCTTAAACTTGGTCTAATGCTTATGTATCATGTATTGATTCATGTTTATCATAGTTACATTTATATAATGCCCTATTATCATGCTTTGTGACGGTTTTTGTTATGTCCCACTTTGAGTCGGTTTTTACAAATGTTACGGTTTGAGCACTATTTTGTTATGTGCTTTGTACTCTCATTCCCTTGGCTACCTCCATGTTCGTAAGGCTGGAATGTCGGAACGGGGAGGTATCCTACGCTTAATTGCATGTGTTATGGCATACGGCGACGTTGTTGTAAGGCGAACGCATTCTGATCCGACCCGGCCGTTCAATGTTGTGTACCCTTAGTCGAGGTGGTGTTATTTGCAATGTAGCTAACTGCTTGTTTAGTGGCTTGAGCTCTTTTCCGCCTCTTTCTGAATTATCGACCGAATTTGGTAACTCGGCGTCATTTGGGGGATTGGACCGATTCTGGATTCGAATGTCATCGCTTGTCGAATCGAACAACGTTTATTCCGATAGTTCTGGCCGGTTTTTTAGACTAGGAACCGTATATTATGTCGTACTTACACATGAGGAAATTAGTCTACTATAGGAATGTCATCGTGTATGCGTTCAGGGAAATTGCTTATTCGTGGATGCTGTTAACATACTTGCATGTACACGGTGCCTAGTCCCTTTCATTTACGTGAGAGATGTCGTCTTTGTGTTTTTTGTTTTGGATGCCTTGTTTACATGATTTGATTCATTGTGATCATCGCATGACTTGGCATGGTTTGTTTGTCGAGTCTCAATCTTATCAAACTTATCCCGCTAACGGTGAGATGTAAGCCCTAGTGAGCGTATTCGGTTGCCTAAGAGTGTTTTCCCCGAGTCTTTGTATCACATGATGGATTCGGATTTGTATTCTATATGCTCTTATCATTATATATTGAATTGCCTATCTATCCTTATCGTATTTTCACATGTATATCTATATATGCATGCTTCTACTTTTGTATTTCCTTTTATGTACGTTTAATGTGATATGGCTTGGAGAACCCGGAGTTGCTCCCCACTGACTGTGGCGTTTCCTGTACCCTGGATGAAACACCTCTATACGTTCAATAGCTAGATGATATAACTTTGTCTTTGTTTACATTTTTGATAGACTACGGTCCCTTGTTTTATTTTATATTTGGTTTGTAATATTTGACATACCTCGTATTTTCTATCTTGCATGTATAAAGGTTTTTTAAAATACCGTATTTCCGCTAATTAATTCACATGCTTGTATGTTTTATTTCCGCATTCGCGAGGGTTGTCACAGTTGGTATCAGAGCTTTATCGCTTCCGACGCACACACGTGAACCCTAAACTTAAACTACTTGACCTTGAAATAATAAATGAGAGATGGGTAGACTTAAGGACCTAAGTTGGTAGTCTTTGGTGTACTTGATGTTTGTTAGGTTCTCACTTGTTTGTTGATTGTGTTGAATGATGTTATGTTTGTTTGTATCTACCGTCTTAAGGTGGATCATGTGTTACCTAGAAGAAGTATCCTCTACCGAAGATTGAAGATTGACAAGCCTAATTGAAGTGTATTTCTTCCTCATCGATGTTTTCTCTCGTCCTTAATATATCATGCTCTCATCCTTCTATCTAAGTGCTTCTTCATCATCTAACTTATTTTCCCCTTTGAAATTACTCTTGTTACTTTCCTCCTCCTTATCAATTTGTACCCTCAACTTCCTTATGTGACCTTTTGTGGACACCATACCCTTTTGTTTGTGGCATATTGTACTTGTTCGGAAGAATTTTAGACTTGGTGGAATGTTAGTGTTGATTAGAATGAATTTGGGATTCGAGAAAAAAATTGTGTAGACTTAAGTTCTCCCCTAGTGGTGAGAGTTGGTATCCTTGAGGAAAGTGTGGTAAGGTATGTTTAATGATTTTAATGTATAAATGCTTGCCATGACTTGTGTGTAAATAGTTCATGATATTCGATGGTGTAAGGTCGAATGAGTTGGCTATGACTTCTTAACTCATTATTAATTTAGTCTTTTGGACTTAGAAGTTTAGTATTGTTTTAAAGACCATGCTTATGATATGTCTAATTGGTGTAAATGAGAAGCTTTAAATGATATCTTGAGGTGAGAAATACTTTTGAGGTTAAGCGACTTCTTGTGCATGGTTTCCTATTGTGTGTTTGTGGGTATAGGCTTGGTGGAAGAGCATTTGGCTATAGTTCTTGGATTTAAAGATATGATCTTATCTTATGGTATCTGAGACTCGTTTGAAGTAGTAAGGTTTCGTTGTAAGTTGAACCATATTACTTGAGGATTATAGATATGAGCGAGATTCGATGATGTGAGCTATGATGGAAATACCTTGGGACGTTAATGATGATGTTTGACTTGAGGTTGTACTTTGATAATAATTGAACTCGTGGGCTATATGAGTTGAAAATGACCGAGTATAAGGGAGTATTTGTTAGTCCTTCAGTTAAAGAAACCTTTGAGGTTGTGTTGAATATTTGAGCTAAAGGAATGTTATTATACTTGAGCTGCAATTCCGCATTTGGGATTCCGTGTGATACGAAAGGATGGATGATTTGGGTTGTAATCGATTGTTAAATCTAGGTGTACCTTACTTTGATAATTTTTGGTACGATGGTCCCTTGTAAGAGACCTTTGTTTAGGATGAGTTGCTTTACTATCACCCTAAGCCTGAAAGGAGAAATTTTGTGGAAGTAAACTTTAAACCTTTACTCGTACCTTTATCCCTTTCCATTTCCTTTCATGCAAGTTTCTACTAAGCCCGATTTCTAGGAAATTGTTTTCTCTTATCTTTTCCTTTGCTTGGCTATCTTCATGGCTATATCTATCCAATATCTAGCTTTTGGCTCCCTGCCTCTAGCGTTCCTCTAATTTTCGTCCGATCTTATCCATTCGTGTTTCCCTTGAAATTTCCTATCGTTTCCAGTTTCATGGTGACATTGTCTTTCCTCTGGTGAGATAGCTGGGGTTGTTAGCTGGCTTCGTGTTGAATTTGAACATGAATAGGATTGGGATTTAAACCTTAGGATGAATCTGTTGGTGGTATTGTACTCTCTTGGTGGCTTCATTTATTGAGCTTGCTAGTGTAGTGCTATTTTGGGAATCAAGTTGAGCGAGATGATATTCGTTGTTGTTGAGTATTAAATCGGTTGCTTGGGATATCATTTGGGAATTAGATGTCTCTAATTGGTGGATTCTAAAAGAGACTTTGCTTTAGGGTAGTTGAGTTGGTACCCAAAGTTTGAGGAGTATTGTCGTAAATGAAAATCGATTCATATTGAGTTTTAGATGAAGTAGATGATTTGAATGGTGGTCTGATTGGCAAGTAATTGGCCATTTGTGGTTTGTAATTAGTAATTCTCTTTTATTCTTAAGGAATCATATTTGGAGATTGAGAAATGTTCGTTGCAAGCTTTGGATAGTGAGTGCTCAGTTGTTATGGAATATAGAGATAGAATGGTGAACCCATTCATCTTGAGGATTAGTAACCACCATAGTTTGCTAATGTGACTATTTATATTTGAGGCTTCGAGCGTAGTAATGATCGAATTAAGGATGTTATGGCGTATTAAAGAATTATTATAATCGATAATGGATTGTGGATTTTCCTTGTCGTGAGATATGGGATGAGACTAGTTGGATCTTAGATAATTATGTTTTGTTGCGTGGATTGTGTTTTGACTTTCGAGGATGAGAAAGTTCATTGTAAATTTAGGATAATGAGTTTGAAGTAAATTGGATTAAAGGATTTCATGGTAAGTCTCTTTACCTTGTTGGATTGTTAGTTGTGGAGTCTACTGTGCCGATGGACTTTAGTGGATACTAAATGGATCTGAATAATTAGGTTATTGGCTTAAAATCTCGTGATTATGGACTATTTTTGTAGGATTTCTGATGATTGAAAATGATGAGTTGTAAATTGGGTAAATTGCATTCTCTTGAGGATTTGGTTTATTAGTAGAGTTAGTGATGTCTAATTCTTGTAGATCTTCCTGCCGACTTTATCTTGATCTTCCTATCCCAAAGAGTTCGATTTGTTTCGTTTTTGCGTGTTTTTTATATATTTTGTTACCCTGAATTGTGTGTGAATTGTACGAGTCGCTCTATGTACGTGTAATGTCATGTTATTTGATTTTATCTTTGATAAAACCTTCAAATTTCCATATTATATTTCTAATTTAACGTTTCAAAGAAGTCTAAAGATGGTTTTTGTACCTCCTTTTTGGAGAAAATAGATTTCTTTCGCTTTTATATTTGGATTTTGTGTTTGGTTGGATGTTTGGACTTGTTATTGGAGACGTCTGGTGGCTAGTCCTGCACTTACTAACACTTGTTTGATTTTCGATTTTACTATTTCGACATTGCTTTGATTTGTATAACTGGAGTACTCGTTCGCGACGAGCACTCCTGCGATCCGTAAATAAAGTTTCGTACTTGTGAAAATTTCCTTAAACCCTTTTCGAGATGAACCTCGTTTCATAAATATTTCCCTTATAAAAGTTTTCGTATTAATTTTGAAAACCGACTCTTGTCCTTGATACTTTTGTTTTCTACTCTCAAGTTTCGAGGACGAAACTTTTTAAAAGGTGGGGTGATTGTAACACCCGCAAATGTACCCTATTTTTATAGTAAAAATATTTTACGGATACTTTTCAGCGAAATTTAGTTTTAGTTTAGAATTAAATTTTTCCGTGTCGAATTTAGAATTTCCGAATCCGTATTTGAATTTTACGCGAGATTTCAAGTGAAACCCGTCTTAAGCCGTCTTTGACTTTTCTTGACTTTTTCCACTCACTTTTACATATACTCACCCTAAACCTAATACTACCTCACACAACTCAACTCCTTCTTCCTTCCTAAGAAAACCCCAAATTATAACTTCCATAATCTTTCCAAGCTTAGAATCGTCATAACTCGCTCAATTCTCGCTCAAATTCTTGTAAGTTCGTCTTATTCTTCCCCTCTCATCCTCCTCTATCCGTTTTGGTAATAAAATTACCGTTTTCTCGCTTTTCAATTTATCCGTCTTTCTCAAAGGTGAATTATATTCATCTTTTATTATCTAATTGTAGGTGGAGACTAGGAAGGCTTAGAAATCAATTGAAGACGCATAAAGGTAACGGTGAAGGGTTACTCGATATCATTTACGTGATTTACGTGTTTTCTATGTTAGAAATCGTATTTAGAATATGATTAGTAAGCTTAGAAATTGTGTTATTGTTGATGATTGTTGTTAGTTGATGATTGTTGATGATGTTTATCGATTATTGGTAGTTGATAGTAGTTATTTTTTATAATTGAAAATGGATATTGAAGTATAGTTGTTCTCGGGTTGATGTTGTCCCAGCCGGGTGCCCGGCCGCCGGCCCCATTGGCCGGCTGGGAACTCACTGCACCGACCCATTTTCGTAAAATGATCATATATCCTTCGTTACTTGCTTGTTTTGGGCTTGTGACCTACCGTTGGAACCGTAAGAGGATAAGCTATCACCTCCATTTGGAATTTCTGCATTTGCATATCTAGAACTCTAGTTATGACCGTTTGAAGTGGACCCTTGTTTTAGTTAGTTTCCAAACTCGTTGTTTTGAGATAAGATCTATGTTTCCTATTTATTATGCTTCTTAAACTTGGTCTAATGCTTATGTATCATCTATTGATTCATGTTTATCATAGTTACATTTATATAATGCCCTATTATCATGCTTGGTGACGGTTTTTCATATATCCCACTTTGAGTCGTTTTTACAAATGTTACGGTTTGAGCACTATTTTGTTATGTGCTTTGTACTCTCATTCCCTTGGCTACCTCCACGTTCTTAAGGCTGGAATGTCGGAACGGGGAGGTATCCTACTGCTTAATTGCATGTGTTAGTGGGCATACGACGACGTTGTTGGGAGGCGAACGCTATGCGTTGATCGACCCGGCCGTCAAATGTTGTGTACTTGCGAGGTGGTGTTATTTGCATGTAGCGTACCGCATGTTATGAGGCTTGAGCTGTTTTTCCGCCGCTTTCGTGAATTGATCTACCGAATTTGGGGTACTCGGCATATATATTGTAAGCCCGAGTCTTGGATGCGAAACGTTTATCGCATGTCGAATCGGAACACGTTTATTCCGAGATCCTGGCCAGTTTTAGACTAGGACCGTATTATTATCGTCGTGCTACCAGGAGGAAAATAGTCTACATAGGCGAAATGTAAGCATCGCGTATGAGTTCAAGGAAATGTGATCCCGTGGATGCCTTTTAATCATACTTGCCATGTACACGAGCATAGTGCGTTTCATTTTACCTACCACAAAGTGATATTTGTCTGTCTTGTGGATCGTTTCGTGAATGAGTACTTCATTATATAGTGAAATGGTCATTGCATGAATTGGACACAAACCCGTCATTAAAGTCTTGGTTCGTGAATGGATGTATAATATGTTGTAATTTATTGGGATACAATCGCAATAGATTGACTGTTTTATCTTGTCGAGTCTCAATCTTATCAATCTTATATACCGCTAAACTGTGAGATCAAGCCCCTGGATGCGTAATTCGATTGCCTAAGAGTGGTCTTCCCCGGAGTCTGTTTTGAATCAACAATGAAAATATATTAAAATACACAAGGAATTTGATTACCACCTGTCCTTTCATGATCTATAGATTGTTGGCCCTATCATCTTATCGTAACAGATACACACAAAATTTAAAATAAAATAAAATTACCATACATAGGGCATGCTCTAACCTAAATATAATAGTAATTTCCTTATATGTCCGTTTAATGTATAAATGGCTAGGTGCCGAAATCCCGTGAGTTATACTACAACTACATCCAACCACTGACTGTGGCGTTCCTGTTTTTCATGAATGAACAGGTTGCTTGCTTGGATGCCTTTTTGGATATGATGTTTTGGGGTTCGGGTGTGAGCTAGCGGGCGTTGTCCCTGGAAGATTAACCTCTAGACGATTTTAGCTTATTTGCTAAACACTTGTTCTTTGTTAACATCTTGAGAGACTCCGTCTCTTTGTTATTTTCTGCACTTAGTTGTAATATTTTGACACTCCTCGTTTTATTTAACTTGCATGTATAAAAGTTTTT
>JAIUZE010067382.1:0-12657 GCA_022085475.1 Heliosperma pusillum
AGGCACAGATATAACTTGACTCACAAAGCAAGACACTGATCAAACACCTTGAAGATGTATCAGGCTTGACTCAAACTACAGCTCTTAGCACAAGTTTGAAAGTTTTGAGGGATTTCTCAAAGTTTAATTCATTTATAAAGTCTAACTGAAACAACATACAAAGATCTCCTTATATAGAGAGGCTGCTATCTTGTGAACCATTGGATGTATAAGTCATCCAAGGGCCAGCTTAGGATCTAAACTACTTCTACTGACACTAATTAAGAACCTCACAAGAGGACGAGTTTAACAACTAGCTAGTACAGACACAAGAGACACAAACAGACTGATGCAAAAAAGCAATAAAGCAGTTTTTGTATTTTTCCTGAAATAGAACTCTGTTGTTCTGGTTGTCTTGTGCTTTGCTCTGGGTGTTTTGTTGCTCCTTGGAACTCTCCACTCTTATGAGGACGTAGATAAACCTGCCTTAGATGAAGACAAGTTGACTTAGGCAAAAGAAAACATCATCTGAACATGTACTGCCTCTGCTATGCTGCTTACTGGACTCTAGCTTTGGGGTGTCTGTTTCATGGGTTTTTGCTAGACTTCAAAATGGTTTGTCCTGGGAAAACTTGTAGCTTAGAGGGTTGTCTTGATGGTAGGCCATAGTGGGGGTGGTTGGGATGCCCTGGTGTACCTCCTAGATGCAGGGTTTGTTAAATGGTCTGTCTGGGCCTGAATGGCTTTGTTTCTGTTTTGTGTGGGTAATGTGGGTTGTGTTGGGGCTTGGCATGGGTTGTTGAACCCTGGACTGTCTTCTTCATTGGTATGGCTAGGCCTGGCTGGATCTTGGCTTGTCATAGCTTGTTGTTTGGACCTTGTAACTCGAGCTTCTATCTGAGGGGTCAAGCTTGTCTTGTTTGTGGTTGGATCATCAAGACCCCTTGGGTGAGCTCCTGCTGCAGCCTCCCCAGGTTGAAAAGGGCTTGACCTCAAGCCTGAGTCTTCCTCCCCCTCAGAGTCTTCATAGAAGGGACTAAGATCTCCCACATTGAATGTTCCATGGACTGCATACTCTCCTGGTAGATCAATTTTGTAGGCATTAGGATCTATCTTCTCTATGACTTGAAAAGGACCATCTGCTCTGGGCTCTAACTTGTTCTTTCTCTTGGAAGGGAACCTTTCTTTCCTTAGGTTGATCCATACTAGGTCTCCTGGTGCAAAGTCTTTCTTGGTCTTAGGAACCTTGGCATTCTTCTTGTATAGATCATTAGCTTTCTCAATTTGTTTTCTGACTGATTCATGGAGTTTTAGCATTTCTTCCACCCTCTTCTTGGCATCATAGTGGATCTCTGACCTGCACACATTAGACAAACTCAAAGGCATTAAGGGGTTAGTACCATAGACCACTTCAAAGGTGGAGTGGCCTGTGGCTGCTGATGGAGCTCTATTGAAAGAGAACTCTGCTTGAGCCAACTTCAAGTCCCAATCCTTGAGAGATTTGCTGACTATACACCTCAAGATCCTTCCCAAGGTCTTGTTGGTCACCTCAGTTTGGCCATCAGTTTGAGGGTGATGGGAGGTACTAAACAACAACCTAGTGTTAAGCAGCTTCCACAATGTTCTCCAGAAATGGCTCATAAACTTTGTGTCTCTGTCAGACATAATGGTCCTTGGGACTCCATGTAACCTCACCACTTCATCAAGGTATAACTCTGCTACACTCACAGCATCCTCAGTCTTCTTGCAAGCAATGAAATGTGCCATCTTACTGAACCTATCCACAACCACCATGATAGAATCCTTCCCTCTTGCTGTCCTAGGTAATGCCATTATGAAATCCATAGTTACATCCTCCCAAGGCCTACATGGGACTGGTAGGGGAGGGTAAGGTCCTGCTTGGAAAGAACTCTTGGCCTTTTGACAAACTCCACACCTTCTGAGCACTATTTGGACTTCTCCCATCATGTTAGGCCAGTAGAATTGATTCTGTAGTATGTCCACAGTTTTCTGAACCCCAAAGTGTCCTCCAAGGCCACTTCCATGTACCTCCTTGATCAATAGACTCCTATAAGATCCTCTGGAACACTGAGCTTGTTTCCTTTGAACAAGAATCCATTTTGCAGAGTGTAGGGTGAATCAATGGTCCTTGTTCCCTCTTTTTGTGCTAACCAATCTTCTGCAAAGTCTGGATCTTCCTGATACATATCCTTCATGAACTCAAAGCCAAGAACCCTTTGCTCCATGGTTGATAGCAGAGTGTACCTCCTAGACAAAGCATCATCCACCACATTTTGCTTGCCTTCTTTGTATTTGCTAGAAAAGGTGAATGACTGGAGGAACTCCACCCACTTAGCATGCCTATGACTGAGCTTATGCTGACCTCCTATGTACTTCAATGCCTCATGGTCAGAGTGTAGGACAAAAGGCTTGGGCTTTAGGTAATGACTCCAATGCCTTAGAGCTCTGACAAGAGCATAGAACTCTTTATCATATGTAGAATAGTTCAGCTTGGCACCACTTAGCTTTTCACTAAAATAAGCTACAGGTTTCTTCTCTTGGATGAGGACAGCTCCAATTCCCACTCCACTTGCATCACACTCAACCTCAAATAGGCAATCAAAGTTTGGTAACCTAAGGATAGGTGCACTGCACAAAAGTTTCTTCATGTGTTTGAAAGCCTGCAAGGCATTCTCAGTCCAAGTGAACTCTCCTCTCTTCATACATTCAGTGAGGGGTGCTGCAATAGCGCTAAAGTTTTTAATGAACCTCCTATAGAAAGAGGCTAGGCCATGAAACCCTCTTACTTCTGTAATGTTCTTAGGGATAGGTCAAGACTGTACTGCAATGATCTTGTCTTGATCAACTGAAATGCCCCTACCAGATACCACATATCCTAGAAACTTGACTTCCTCGGTCATGAAGGTGCATTTCTCAAGCTTCCCAAAGAGTTTACTCTCCTTAAGTATTTCAAACACAGCCTCAAGATGCCTCAAATGATCATCCTTGCTCTTGCTGTAGATGAGGATGTCATCAAAGTATACCACCACAAATCTCCCTAGGCAAGGCCTAAGCACTTCTGTCATCAATCTCATGAAGGTACTTGGGGCATTTGACAGGCCAAAGGGCATGACAAGCCACTCATAAAGGCCATGCTTTGTTTTGAAGGCTGTCTTCCACTCATCTCCCTCCCTGATCCTCAATTGATGGTAACCTTGCCTCAAATCAATCTTAGAAAAGAACCTTAAGCCACTCAGCTCATCCAACATGTCATCAAGCCTAGGTATAGGGAACCTGTACTTGACTGTGATGTTGTTGATAGCCCTGCTATCTATGCACATCCTCCAAGTCCCATCCTTCTTAGGAACCAACAATGCAGGCACAACACATGGACTTAAAGATTCCCTAACAAAACCTTTACTCATCAACTCTCCAACTTGTTTTTGCAGCTCTTGTGTAGCCTTGGGATCACACCTATATGCTGGTCTATTAGGTAGTACAGACCCTGGCACAAGGTCTATTTGGTGTTCAATCCCTCTCAAAGGGGGTAAGCCATCAGGAAGTTCCTCTGGAAACACTTCCTTGCACTGATCAATGAGGGGCTTAACATCTGCAGGGATCACCTTAGACTCCTCTTCCTGAACTTCTTTTGATAGCAGCATTACTATAGGTTGCTCCTCACTACACTCCTGGACCATTGCTGACTCAGATAGAAATACAACTCCACTAAAATCCTCAGCCATACTTGGACTTCCATAGCTCTTCTGGTGTGGTGGCAAGGGGGCTAATGTCACCTTCCTGCTCCCATGCTTGAAAGAATAGGTATTGCTTCTTCCTTGGTGTATGGGGCTTTTATCAAACTCCCATGGCCTTCCTAATAGCAAGTGACAGGCATCCATTGGAACCACATCACACAATACTTCATCCTTGTACACACTGCCAATGGAGAAAGGGACCATGCATTGCTTATCCACCTTAACCTCTGCTCCCTTACTCAGCCATCTCAACTTATAGGGGTGAGGGTGATATTGAGTGCTCAACTTCAGCTTATCAACCATAGTAACAGAAGCCACATTGGTACAACTACCTCCATCTATAATAAGGTTACAAACCCTCCCTTGTATGGTACATCTGCTCCTGAAAATGAGGGACCTTTGATCCTCCTCCAAAGGTATCTGTTGTGAATGCATTACTCTCCATCGGACTAAGCTGTGGCCTGTGTCAGGGAGTGCCACTATTGCCTCCTGACTAGACTCTTCTTCCTCACTCACCACTTCTTCAACCTCAGGCTCATCCCTCTCATACTCAACTAGACCCTCTTTCTCCCAAGCCTCAACTTCCGTTATAGTTAAGGTCTTCTTAGAAGGGCAATCCTTTCTGAAATGTCCATAGCCTTGACATTGGAAGCACCTAATTCTGTTCTCAGTCAATGAAGTGCTTGGCTTTTGACCCATGATGCCCTTTCCCTTGTCTAAGGTAGGTGGGGGTGCTGTCTTAGGGGTATCCATGGCTCTAAACCCACTATAAGGTATGGTTTGAAAAGGCCTAACAGGTTTTGGTGTAACAGGCTTAGTCTTCCCTATCTTCTCAATTCTTAGAGATAAGTTGACAACATCATCAAATGACCACAGAGGTTGCATCCTAACCTTGTTAGCAATGTTCTTATCTAGGCCCTCTAAGTACCTAGCAATCCTTTGCTCAGGTTTCTCATTTATATCACACTGTAAGGTGAGTTGTTCAAACTCTCTCAGATAAGATTCAACAGGTTTGTCTCCTTGTTTCAACTTAGACAACTTGATAAACAGATCCTGGGTGTAATCCTTAGCAACAAATTTGTCTAACAGTTTCTTTTTCAGTTTAGTCCAAGACTTGATGGGTTCTTTACCTTCCCTAGCCCTTAACCCTTTCATAGTCTCATACCAAAGGGAAGCATACCATTTCAGTTTAAGGATGGCTACTTTAAAAGACTTAGAATCATTGTATCCTTTGTACTCAAAGATCCTTTCTACTTCTCTTAGCCATTCTAACAAGTCATCAGGATTAAGACTACCAGAAAACTCAGGGATATCTACCTTAAGATGCTTGTCTGTGTTCCTGTGGATGGAAGCTCTGCTTCTTGCTGAGTCATCTGAGTCTGGATACTCTTCATCATCAGGTGACCTTCCTCTGCCTCCTCCTTGGCCTCTTCCACGTCCTCTGCCTCTTCCTCCAGCAAGTAAATGGTTGCCTATAACCTGGTCCAGGGTTCTGGTTAGGGTGGTTACAATCCCAGCCAGATCCTCCATCCTTGCTTCTACTCCTGCTAGTCTCTCTTCACATATTGGGCTATTTTTGTGTTTTTAAATGTAGTTAGGGAAAATGAACTCACTAAGACTCTCAACCAAAGCTCTGATACCAATTTGTAGTGTAAACTACTAAGACTCACAAGTTTTAAGGAACTTGATTAGCTTGACTCAAACTGAGAACAATGCCAAGTAACAAATGGATGTTGTTTTAGAGAGGGTGAGTTGTTTAGCTGGAAACTCAGAGGATATGACTTAGAGACACTCTTCTATAGCAAGGCACAAGAGAGAGGACTCAAAGACTGGTTTTAGAGACAGTTTTCAAGTGTTACAGCAAAGCACAAACACCCTAGACTAGACTCAAACAGCAAGCAAGTTAACCACAGCAAGGCACATATATAACTTGACTCACAAAGCAAGACACTGATCAAACACCTTGCAGATGTATCAGCCTTGACTCAAACTATAGCTCTTAGCACAAGTTTGAAAGTTTTGAGGGATTTCTCAAAGTTTAATTCATTTATAAAGTCTAACTGAAACAACATACAAATATCTCTTTATATAGAGAGGCTGCTATCTTGCGAACCATTGGATGTATAAGTCATCCAAGGGCCAGCTTAGGATCTAAACTACTTCTACTGACACTAATTAAGAACCTCACAAGAGGACGAGTTTAACAATTAGCTAGTACAGACACAAGAGACACAAACAGACTGATGCAAAAAGCAATAAAAGCAGTTTTTGTATTTTTCCTGAAATAGAACTCTGTTGTTCTTGTTGTCTTGTGCTTTGCTCTGGGTGTTTTGTTGCTCCTTGGAACTCTCCACTCTTATGAGGACGTAGATAAATCTGCCTTAGATGAAGACAAGTTGACTTAGGCAAAAGAAAACATCATCTGAACATGTACTGCCTCTGCTATGCTGCTTACTGGACTCTAACTTTGGGGTGTCTGTTTCATGGGTTTTTGCTAGACTTCAAAATGGTTTTTCCTGGGCAAACTTGTAGCTTAGAGGGTTGTCTTGATGGTAGGCTATAGTGGGGGTGGTTGGGATGCCCTGGTGTACCCCCTAGATGCAGGGTTTGTTAAATGGTCTGTCTGGGCCTGAATGGCTTTGTTTCTGTTTTGTATAGGTAATGTGGGTTGTGTTGGGGCTTGGCATGGGTTGTTGAACCCTGGACTGTCTTCTTCATTGGTGTGGCTTGGCCTGGCTGGATCTTGTCTTGTCATAGCTTGTTGTTTGGACCTTGTAACTCGAGCTTCCATCTGAGGGGTCAAGCTTGTCTTGTTTGTGGTTGGATCATCAAGACCCCTTGGATGAGCTCCTGCTGCAGGGGTACATGACATGTTTGAATATCCAGAATGAGGGGTACATGCAGATGGGTGATCCATCCCTCACATGGGGACATAATCCTACTCCTCTTCAACAAGGCCACATGCATATGGGTGATCCATCATCCACAGGGGGACATAATCCCGGGGGATGGATGAACACAAAATAGTTCTCCTGAAGAGGGGCTTAGTGTAGGGGTGGTTAGTCACTCAAGTACATAGAGTGAAGACTATCATAGTGCTGTTGAAGAGTTTATGTCCCCCTTTGTTAAGCAGACTGTGGGAGGGGGATATGGGTTCCTGGGAGAGGAGCCTTACATAGAATTCTTGAGGGCTGGTGGGGAACAAAACAGTTTTGACCGCCATTTCCACATCCAATAAGCTATCAACAATAGGGTGGAGACTAATAAGACTGGGCACGACTTGTTGATGTTAATAAGGGATAATAACCAAACTTTTGACCCCCCCTCCTCAAGGAATCCCCATTCACTACCAATATCCTTATGATATCAATTATAATACTAACGCACATTATATGATTGTTGATCAGAATGGTGAGCAGAGAACTATTAATGAAGATACTGCATATGATATGATTATTGTTGTGGAGGACTCGTCGAGTACCAGTTCTATACCTTCTATGCCCAGCCACGAGGAGGTTGATGGTGGACTGAACTTCTCCCTAACCCTGGGACTCTCTACCTTTTAGTGGAAGATATAAATCAACCAGGAGCAGATACTGATCAGAGTGAAGACCTCAGGACCGTGACTGAGGTTAGCACTCTTCTTACCCTCAATTTAGGGAGCTCTAGCTGCATTGCCAAGATCTGGGAAGGGGGCATGTATCACTTGCTGAGAAAAACACATCACTTGATGCAATCTCAATTGTCAGAAATGAGAGGGAACTGCATTCAGGGGGCATTGCATTTAATTCATTGGTAGAGAAGGCTGCTTTCTGAATCTGAACCGTCAAGGATTCTATAAGGGGAGTGTGTTGGAGGATCCAGATTTTTATAAATATGGGTTTACAAAATATAAAAGCTCATCTCAAGGCCTTTTGGGTATGGTAGATGCTGCTGGCCATGCTATTGTATGTTTCTTTGAAGGAGAGGAACCAGTCAAGTCTGTGCTCAGGAATAGGGAAAGCAATTCAGTACCAGGACCGTTTGAAAGCCCTCCTATTCCCCCTTCTTAATTCACAGGCATTGTTATCTATGGGTCACGCGAAATACTACCTTAGGCATCTGGCAAAGAAGGAACATGTAGAAGGCAGTATGAGGAATATGTGTTGCAGCTGGTACTTCTTGTGGCTTTCACATAAGCCTCATGGAGGAGGAGGTCTCTAGCTCAAGTGGAAACTCATACTAGGAAGTGGATAAGGGAGTTGCAGAGGTTAGCTATATTCAACCTCCTCAGACGCCATGATCGGCCTTGCGTGGAATTGTAGGGGCTTTAAAGATACGTTCTCCCCTTTAATTTATAAACTTAGTGTGTTGATGTGAAAATAGGTCGTATGATTTTATTTTTCTTGCTGAAACTAAGTGTAGCGTAAGTCACGTTTGTCCTTTGTTTAGAGAGTTTGGTTTTGTAGTATGATGGTGTAGATGCCATATGGGCATCTGGTGGATTATGGGTTGGGTGGCGTAAGGGATAAATAATGAGGTGTATCTTAAAATATAACAACTTTATCATCATCTTAGCTGAAAAGTACAATAATTTTCCGTGGTATCTCGTACTCTTTTATGGTGAGCCAAAGCCTACCAATCGACAATTGGTTCTTGAAGCGTTCAGAGGGTACTTGAATAATCTAAAATACCCATACATCATACTCGGGTATTTTAACCAAGTTGAATACATTACTGATAAGCTTAGCGTAAATAAGAGTCCTATTCGGGGTGCAAATAGTGTCAATAATTGTAAAATAGATAATGAATTAATTGATTTACCTTTCAAGGGGCCAATTTTCACGTGGTGCGATAATAGGAAAGGTCGGTTGAGAGTATACGAAAGAATTGATAAAGCCCTAGGGTCTAAGGATTGGTTCTTTATATTTCCAGATACGGGTGTCAAGCATTTCCCAATACAACTCTCGGATCACGCACCAATAGAATTAGATTTCCACCTCACGAAGAACAATAATAAAAAACCGTATAAGCTTGAATCATGGAACCTTGAGAATGAGGAATGTTTAGTGCTGATAGAGAAGAGTTGGTCTTGAGCATCTGCGGGGTCCCGGGGTTCCGCTTTATGCGCAAGTTATCTCTAATTAGGTCAAAACTCAAAAAATGGTCTCTAAATAAGAAGGAATCGTGGAATATGAAATGGGAGAATTTCGATGACAGACTTCAAGAGGCGTTAGACGTTGCAATTAAGGATGGAAAGGAGGATCAATTTTCTTTAGTTAATGAAGAGCTTCGGGAATTCGCAGTAGCATTTGCTATTTATTGGAATCAAAGAGCAAAAATGAAATTCATTGTGGTAGGAGATACTTGCACTAAATTTTCTTGAACCGGGTTAAGGGTCAAATATGGAATTAATTCAAAATATAGTGGACGGTGATACGATCAAATGGAAATAGGGAATACTTTTAGCAACCACTTTATAATTATTTTTATTCCTAGAGAGGTTGGTCTTGCAGATTTCCCCGAGGATCTCTCACTGTTCTCTAATATTGATGTAAAGGTGAAGGAGGAGGAATGGTCCTTCCTGATTAAACCGTTTACAACCAAGGATGTCAAACGCGCCACATTTCAATTAGGAGCTCTCAAGTCCCCTGGTCCAGATGGGATTCCAGCGGCCTACTTTCAAAAATTTGTTGGACTAAATGTCCTTAACAATAGTGCGATCACTTAATTAAACCTCAATAATAAGAATACAAAAGGGATGATAAATATTATAGTCAACTAGTCCACATTTATCGGTAACGATTGGGTTACTAGAGTTTGTCGTTACTGTCGTATGACGGTGGTGATCAGTTGATACCTTGAGGTCACACCGAAAGGACGATTCCCTAATCATGAAAGTTAATTAATTGTATAGCGATACAGATTAATTAATCCCTTAATTTGAACAAGTTTAAATTATAAGTGAGAATTATATCTTATTGTAATATGATTAAATATAATTCAATTTAGTAATTAAATCGTTATATTACTAAAAATGATTAATGGTTATAACACATTTGAGATAAACATAATTGGTTAATTATGATTACAATTAGTTGTAGATTATATTAACCAAACATGAGATGACTTATTTTAGATATATGTAATTAGAAATTATTACTTAAAATGATAAGTGTAATTTATTTGTTATAAGATTGCATTTAAATTAATTAAATTTACATTTATAAGCAAAATTATATGTAACATGTCACATGTCACACATATGACAAATGACAAAATCACGAAAATAAAATGGACACCCATTTTACATGGGTGCACCGATTTTATGAGGTAAAAGGTGGGGTTTAGGTTTTAATGGGTGCTCTAATTAAGAATTAGACAAAATGATTACCCACCTAAAACCTAGACCTAAGCTAGTCCATTGTGAAGACAAAAAGCAAAAGCAACCCTCATTCCCCATGTGTGTGGACCGGTTTCATGTGTGCATAAGAGGATATGTTTTCCTCTTATTCACTTACTGGATGAGATATAATTTGCTTATCCCTCTACAACATTCTCACATTTAGAAAACTTAAGAAGTTTCATATAACTCTAGTTCAAATATTTCTAATATTAACACAATATTACTAAGTGTAGTAATAGTTGTATTAGTCATATTATTAAGGGTTCCATATAATATTATGTAGTATATTAGTATATGTGGAGATTTGGGATAGTCTAGGTGCAACTAATTGGAGTGTTTCTATACTTGAAACTTAAGGAGATCATCCCATTATCATTTAGCTCAAGAACAAGAGTAGGAATCAGGATTCCTACTCTTGTGCCCATTTTCGTCCAATATCAATGTGAGGAAACAAGTTTTCTTCTTATCTTTGTTTTATATTGTTTGCATTCACTAGATCTTGAATAACTAATTAAAGAGCTAGTTAGTTCATCATTAGAAATATCTAATGAGAGGGTTAATAATCCCAACAAAATTATGGTTTTTGTTAAACATGACGTAACAGCGGCAGTACTAGGATCGATAAATTCGGGTTTCGTACTTAGGGAAATGAACCTTACTTTCAACACCCTGATACCGCAAAAAGATAGCCCATAGACGGTGGATGACTATCATCCTATTAGCTCATGCAATGTGATTATGAAGATAATCCCAAAATGCATTTCCAACAAGTTGGCTAGAGTTATGGGATACTTAGTCGATGATTATCAATATGCATTTGTACCTAGCAGGCAGATTTCAGACAACATCCTTCTTGCTCATGAAGTCATTCACAACATCAACAATCACAAGAAGGGTCGTTATGGTAAGTTTGCTTTAAAGGCGGATATGAGTAAAGCATACGACAGAATATAGTGGGATTTTTTAAAAAAGACTGGAGAGTTTCAGTTTCCCTCCAAGAATCATCAAGCTGATCATGACTTGTGTGTCCTCAATCTCCAATGAAATTTTGTTAAATAGGGCCCCCTTAGAACAATTCATCCCGAAAAGGTTTCTTAGACAGGGTGATCCTTTATCCACCTTCCTGTTTATCCTATGTATGAAGTGTTATCTAGGAATGTGACGACTGCTCAGGACAAGGGATTAATTAAAGGAAACAGAGTGGGACGTGAGTCCCCTCCTTTGACCCACCTTCTTTTTGCGGATGACTCCATCTTCTTCGTACATGATAACAAAGAAGCTTTCTTATGCCTCAAGGATATACTTAATAAATTTTGTAGGGAGTCTGGTCAACGTATCAATCATGACAAGTCGGGAATTGTATTTAGACCGAGTACTTCTATGCGACAAGCTTTAATTGGGCTGAAAACATTCAAAATCAGAAATAACAAAGGGATAGGTAAATATTTGGGAATTGGCACATAAAAAAAACTTCGTTAACTCTCTAGTTGATAGCGGGAAAAAAAGAATATACTCATGTAATGGGCTCTGATACCAACTGTGACAACCCTCGCAAATGCGGAAAGATAAAACATACAAGCATGTGAATTATATAGCGGAAATAAGAAGTTTTTGAAACATTTATACATGCAAGGAAAGAATACGAGGAGTGTCAAATATTACAAACTAAAGTACGAATTATACTATATTAAGAGACGAAGTCTCTCCAAAAAGTTAACAAGTAAAAGTGTTTAGCAAACAAGCTAAAATCGTCTAGAGGTGTTTTAATCCAGGGACAACGCCCGCTAGCTCACACCCGAACCCAAAATGTCAAGCAAAAAGCCATCCATGCAAGCAACCTGTTCCTTCATGAAAAACATGAACGCCACAATCAGTGGGGAGTAACTCCGGGTTCTCCCAGCCATATCACATTAAACGTACATAGAAGGAAATACAAAAGTAGAATCATGCATATAGAGATATACATGTGAGATACGATAAGAATAGATAGGCAATTCAATATATAAGAGTAAGAGCATATGAAGTACAAATCCGAATCCATCATGTTATACAACGACTCGGGGAAGACACTCTTAGGCAACCGAATACGCTCACTAGGGCTTGCATCTCACCGTTAGCGGTATAAGTTTGATAAGATTGAGACTCGACAAACAAACCATGCCAAGTCATGCGATGATCACAAAGAATCCAACATATTATCATCCATTCACGAACCCATACATTGACGGTGCCCAATCATGCAATGACCATAAATAATATCATGAAATCACGCATTCAAAGATGACGGTGCCCAATCATGCAATGACCATGAATAATATCATGAAATCAGGCATTCAAAGACGACGACACGACGACATCTCTCACGGTAAATGAAACACACTAGCATCGTGTACATGGCAAGTATGATTAAAAGGCATCCACGGGATCACATTTCCCTGAACTCATACGCGATGCTTACATTTCGCCTATGTAGACTAATTTCCTCCTGGTAGGAACGATAATTACACGGGCTCCTAATCTAAAACTGGCCAGATTCTC
>JAIUZE010067390.1:0-15684 GCA_022085475.1 Heliosperma pusillum
TATGACGGGATTCTCATGGAATATTGCGGAAATTCCAAATACGAACTCGGAAATTCTAAATTCGACTCGGAACATAAAATTATAAATTAAAACTTAAATTTGCTGAAAAGATGTCGTAAAATATTTCTACTAGAAAAATAGGGTACATTTCCGGGTGTTACAATCACCCCACCTTTTAAAAAGTTTCGTCCTCGAAACTTGAGAGTAGCAATCCAAAAGTATCAAGGACAAGAATCGGTTTACAAAATAAACACGAAAGCTTTTACAAGGGAAAACATTTATGAAATGATGTTCTTCTCGAAACGGTTTAAGGAAATTTTTCGTAAGTGTGAAACTTTACTTACGGATCTCAAGAATGCTCGTCGCGAACGAGAACTCTAATTATCCAAAAAGCAAAGTCGAAATAGTGAAATCGAAATTCAAAACAACGTTAGTAGGTGTAGGACTAGTTATCAGACGCGTCTCCAATAACAAAGGCAAACATCCAACCAAACGCAAAATCAAAATATAAAAGCAAAAGAAATCCATTTTCTCCAAAAAGAGGGTACACAAACCATCTTTAGACTTCTTTGAAACGTTAAATTAGAAATATAATATGGAAATTTGAAGGTTTTCTCAAAGATAAAATCAAAATAAGAACACATTACACGTACATAGAGCGACTCGAGCATCACAAACACAATTCAGTGAATGAAAATGTATACAAAACACGCAAAAAAAACAAAACAAATCGAACTCCTAGGGATAGGAAGAATCACGATGAAGTCGGCACGAAGATCTACAAGAGCTCGATAGTACTAACTCTACTGATACTCTAATCCTCAAGAATGCAATTGTTACCCCAATTTGCAACTCATCATTTTCAATCATCCGAAATCCTACAAAAATATTCCATAATCACGAAACTTCGAGTAACAAATCCCAATTATTCGAATCCAATTAGAATCTACTAAGGTCCATCGGCACGGTAGACTCCACAACTAAAAATCCACATGAAAGATTCATTACGCACTCTAATCTTCCTAGCTCCATCAAAACTCTTATTAGAAACCACCATCAAAATATTTATATTTAGGGAAACAAGACCGCTAACAACCACAAGGTAAAAGAGGCTTACTATGAAATCCTTTGATCCACTTTATTCCAAAATTCATTATCCTAAATTATTAACAATGAACTTTCTCATCTTCAAAAGTTAAAACACAAAACCTCAAAAGAGATTAGTCACAAAATCTCGTTTCACTTAACTTTTGCCAATCATAGGGCAATGCGACCGTAAATCAATTTATTTAGCTCTTTCAAACTCTCAATACATCGGTTTTCGCTCATGACAATATTCCTCAAGTTGTGTCATCCAATCCAAATTCCACAAAGTAATTATTCCCGTTAGGGTCCAACATTTAAAGACCACAATTTCCCAAGTAACACTTAAAGAATCACTAAAATTCTTAACCACAACTACCAACTATCATTATGCTTATTCTGATCCTCAAAATGATATTGCAACATTAAGCTTTCATAGTCTAAAACCACTAGGAGAGTTTCATCCTAAGTTTATCCCCAAATCCTTATAATCATCTAAACATGAAACTAGTTTAATAGGACGGTTAGGTACCATATTCGAAACTTCTTCAAAACTCACCTACTAACCCTTACG
The DNA here is from genome assembly GCA_022085475.1 of Heliosperma pusillum. Taxonomy (NCBI): domain Eukaryota; kingdom Viridiplantae; phylum Streptophyta; class Magnoliopsida; order Caryophyllales; family Caryophyllaceae; genus Heliosperma; species Heliosperma pusillum. The sequence goes on from JAIUZE010067390.1 coordinate 1,658, forward strand.
TTAGCTAATAAGAAAAACTACCTCTCAAGAGAGTAGGGATAAATGAACATGATACAAGGAACATTAGGAAGCGTCATTAAAGACTACTATAAGATGAAAAAGGCGAAGGCGAAAAAGGAAAACGAGGTTGAGGAAGAGACAAAGCAGATAGTAGAGTCATGAAGATATCTGAGTAAGAAAGAAAGTACGAGCTTGTAATTTCTTAAAGATCAATCTTGACAAAAACATTCAAGAATGAAAATGGAAAGGAATGATGGCACGAGTAAGGGTTTAAGATTTAATCCACAAAGTTTCTCCTTTCAAACTTAATGCGATAATAAAACCACTTAATTATTCCTTTACAAAGGCCTCTTACAAGGGACCATCATACCACGAGCAATCATCAAAGTAAGGTACACCTAGACTTGATAAATCGACTACAACCCAATTCATCCATCCTTTCATATCACACGGATTCCCAAGTGCGGAATTGTAACTCAAGTATAATAACATTCCTTTAGCTCAAATATTCAACACAACCTCAAGGTTTCTTTAATTGAAAGACTAACAAATACTCTCTTATACTCGGTCATTTTCAAGTCTATAGCCCACGAGTTCATTATTATCAAAGTACAACCTCAAGTCAAACATCATCATTAACGTCCCAAGGTATTTCCATCATAACTCACATCATAATCCTCAAGTAATATGGTTCAACTTACAACGAAACCTTACTACTCAAAACGAGTCTCCGATACCATAAGATAAGATCATATCTTTAAATCCAAGGACTATAGCCAAATGCTTTTCCACCAAGCCTATACTCACAAACACACAATAGGAAGCCATGCACAAGAAGTCGCTTAACCTCAAAAGTATTTCGCACCTCAAGATATCATTTAAAGCTTCTCATTTACACCACTTAGACATATCATAAGTATGGTCTTCAAAACAATACTACACTTTTAAGTCCAAAAGGTTAAATTATTAATGAGTTAAGAAATCCTAGCCAACTCATTCAACTTACACCATCGAATATCATGAACTATTTACATACAAGTCATGACAAGCATTTATACACTAAAATCATCAAACATATTTTACCATACTTTCCTTAAGGATACCAACTCTCACCACCATAGGGTGAAATTAGGTCTATACCATTTTCCTCAAATCACAAATTCATTCTAACAAACACTAAGAGTCCACAAAGTCTAAAATTCTTCCAACCAAATACAATATGCCACAAACAAAAGGGTATGGCATCCACAAAGATGTTACAAGAGGAAGGTAAGGATACCAATGGTAAAATGGAGGAACTATCAAGAGTAATTTCCAAGAGTCAAACAAGTTGGAAGCGAAAGAAGCACCTAGATAGAAGGAAGAGAGCATAAGACAATAAGGACGAGAGAATTCATAGATGAAGAAGAAATACACTTCAATTAGGCTTGTCAATCTTCAAATCTCCGGTAGAGGATACTTCTTCTAGGTAACACAATGATCCACCTTAAGACGGTAGATACAAACAAACATAACATCACTCAACACAATCAACAACAAGTTAGAACCTAACAAACATCAAGTACACCAAAGACTACCACCTTAGGTCCTTAAGTCTACCCATCTCTCATTTATTATTTCAAGGTCAAGTAGTTTAAGTTTAGGGTTCACGTGTGTGCGTCGGGAGCGATAAAGCTCTGATACCAACTGTGACAACCCTCGCGAATGCGGAAATATAAAACATACAAGCATGTGAATTATATAGCGGAAAATACTGTATTTTAAAAACCTTTATACATGCAAGATAGAAAAATACGAGGAGTGTCAAAATATTACAAACTAAATAAAAATACCACAATAGACGTAGTCTCTCAAAGTGTTAACAAAAGACAAAGTATTAGCAAACTAGCTAAACAACGTCTAGAGGTGACTCATCCAGGACAACGCCCGCTAGCTCACACCCGAACCCAAAATACCACAAGCAAAAAGCCATCCAATCAAGCAACCTGTTCATCCATGAAAAACATGAACGCCACAGTCAGTGGGGAGTAACTCCGGTTTCTCCCAGCCATATCACATTAAACGTACATATAAGGAAATACAAAAGTAAAATCATGCATATATAGATATCCATGTGAGTTACGATAAGAATAGATAGGCAATTCGATAAATAAAGATAAGAGCATATGGAATACAAATTGAGGAACCATCATGTTATTCAAGACTCAGGAAAGACACTCTTAGGCAACCGAATACGCTCACTAGGGCTTGCATCTCACCGTTAGCGGTATACGATTGATAAGATTGAGACTCGACAGACAAACCACGTCAAGTCATGCGATGATCATAAAAAATACAACATATTATAATCCATTCACGAACCAAGACCTTGACGGTGTCAAGTCATGCAATGACCATGAATACAATCATGAAATCACGCATTCAAAGACAACGACACAAAGACGAAAACTCTCACGGTAAATGAAACGCACTAGCATCGTGTACATGGCAAGTATGATTAAAAGGCGTTCACGGATCACATTTCCCTGAACTCATACCCGATGCTTACATTTCGCGTATGTAGACTAATTTCCTCCTGGTAGGACGACGATATAAATACCCGGTCCTAGTCTAAATTTGGCCAGAATCCCGAAATCACATTTTCCGGTTCGACATGCGATCACGTTTCGCACCCAAGACTCGGTCTTACAAAGAAAACGCCGAGTACCCACATTCTCGGTAGATCAATTCACGAAAGAGGCGGGAAACGAGCTCAAGCCTCATAACATGCGGTACGCTACATGCAAATAACACCACCTCGCAAGTACACAACATTTGACGGCCGGTTCGATCAACGCATAGCGTTCAACTCCCAACAACGTCGTCGTATGCCCACTAACACATGCAATTAAGCAGTAGGATACCTCCCCGTTTCGACATTCCAGCCTTACGAACGTGGAGGTAGCCAAGGGAATGAGATTACAAAGACAGACAAAATAGTGCTCTAACCGTAACATTTGTGAAAACCGACTCAAAGTGGGAACATACCAAAAACCGTCACGAAACATGTGATACAAGCGAATAAAATATCATATATCCAAAACATGAATATTATAAGTCACTGCGTAAAATTATACGATAAACGGATCATGCGAACTATTATAAATTACGAGTTTTAGAAGTTAAAGGAAGAATTTACAGCCGTGTTCCAGGCCGGGCAGGGGACCGGTGGCCGGTGGGCCGGCTCAGAACATTGGGCAAAATCCAAAATCACCAAAAACAGAGAAATGTGGTCTGGGCCGGTCGGTAGACCGGCGGCCGGTCGACCGGCACAGAGCCCTTCTTCATACAAATCCAAAATTTCCAAGGGTGTTACTGATGTGTTCCCAGCCGGTTGGCAGACCGGCGGCCGGTCGACCGGCCAGGAGCACCAGTTCACCCGTGAGCCTTGCTCACTTAACCAAATCAATCAAATTCTCATATATACTTCTAATAATCATCAACAATCAATATATATCATCAACATTCATCATATAACATCATTCATAAATCATAGCATGATTCCTAATCTTCCTAATCGTATTCTAAATACGATTTCTAGCATATAAACATGTAAACACGTAAATGATACCGAGTAACCCTTCACCGTTACCTTAAAGCGTCTCTACTAATCGTCAAGCTCCTCTTCTATAAGGAAATAGTCTTTGTCGGGATCTTGGAGGTCACCACCTACAAATAGATCGTAAAAAGATGAATAAACTTCATCTTGAGAAAGACGGAAAGATTGAAAAGCGAGAAAGACGATACTTTTAATATCAATACGGATAGAGGAAGGTTAGGGAAGAAGAATAAGACAAACTTACATAAATTCTATCAAGTAACGAAGAAGTTACGACAATTGTAAGATCGATATCAAAGAGGGAAAAATTTAGTTTTCTTAGAGAGGAAGAAAGCTTGGTTTGATTTTGTGTTGAATGAATATTAGGTTAAGGAGGGAGTGTGATGTGTAGGAAAAAGTCAAAGACGGTTTCAAAGTCGAGGAAAGTCAAACCCGACTCAAAAGTCAAGAAAAGTCAAACTCGCCTTAAGACGGGATTTTCATGGAATCTCACAGAAATTCCAAATACGAACTCGGAAATTCAAAATTCGACTCGGAACTTAAAATTATAAATTATAACTTAAAATTGCTGAAAGGTATTCGTAAAATATTTCTACTAGAAAAATAGGGTACATTTCCGGGTGTTACAATTATACTGACTTGATATGGACGAATCGAATCTCTAAACCCAAATTTGACTCAATAACGAAAACCCGCTAATATCGAATTACTAGGAATCTAAGTCAAGAACAAAATGACTAATAAAATATTAAATATGATTTAAGTACGAAGAAAGAAGAAAATAAGAAAAGGAAAATAAAGACGTAGAAACAGAGGAAGAAGAAGAACAACAGAAGCAGACAACCTCTGGAAGAGGCGCACCAGATGGTGCGACTCTTTGAAGTGGCGCATATGCTTCGTCGTTTCTTCTTGACGTCTGATGACTACTTAAAAAGGTTTTGACAAAAGGTTTTGATTAAAATCGGTTTTGAATCTATTTCTGACATATATCTTACATGAAATGAATAAATAAATACAACAAATGAATAAAAGCCGGGATTTAGACCCTTAGACTTACATGTTGACAAAACGAGATTGAATAAGTTAACGTTTTAGCGACATCTCGACTCGGATGTATGCAGAAAGTGCCCTTGTTAAAGGACTAAAGATGATTAGATTGATTGAGTGTAATGGTCAAATTGGGTCGGTCAAATGCAAACGTGACGGGTACTCAGAAGGATCTGAGCTTACGTGGTCAATTGATAAAGCACGTAGATGTCGATAGCTTAGAGAAACGTCTAGAATGCAAAGAGAGAGCGAAGGGGTGGAACACTCGCGTATCTTAAAAGTGAGAACAGAGCTCTCCTTTTATAGTAGAAAATGTGAAAGAGTCGTAGAACAACTCAAACTTTGGAAAGAACAGACCAGGGAAGAGGCGCAACAGGAACTGCGATCCTTGGAAGAAGCGTAGCACCTGCTGCGTCATTTCCCCAGATGTTTCCTGCTAAAGAAGGAAGATTCCCACGTTTTCATTACTGAATTATGGTTGATATACACTTCCCTAATAAAAGGATACGAGATAATTTTATTAAAAAATATAGAATTTGAAATATATAAAAAACTATAATAGAGCGTTCCGACTCAGAGTCTTAAAACGGTTTCTAGAAAACGAAGCGGTTTTCGACCCGGACTCCAAATGAACTCTAATGACTGTCAAAACGACCGTACCAGCGCGTAGATGACGACCAAGGGGTAGACACAAGTAATTTGAGCAATCACTTGACGATAAACTTACGAATTGTCATAAATCGTTTCACATACCAAACATGCGGCCCAATCATCACTGTGTGGTTGGTGGAAGGTGTAGAACTAAGGTATCTACAAAGCCCCCACTTTGACTGAGGCTTGTACAAGGCAAAAGTCAATGTATAGCCACCAGGTCAATCGAAGATTACAAAGTGACGACTATGGCGACGCGAGGCGGTTCAATGGGTCTGAACCAAGAACTTGCCGTTGGGAACATTTTAAAGGTTGTCGTCCATCGGGGAAGGTCGTTTAAAGTCCGTTAGACTACGTATAAAATCTTGCCAGCCATAAGAAGGAGTCACGCCTGAGGCATCTTTTTACTTGGACTGAGGTGCGATGTGAGGCTCGCCAGCCGTTTGAAAAGGGTTGCGTAATGAGGCTCGCCTGCCGCTGGGGAAAGGGTGCATAATGAGGCTCGCCAGCCATTTCAATGAGTTGCGTTATGAGGCTCGCCAGCCGCTGGGAAGATATCGTATTGTGAGAATCTGCCTGTCTCTATCCTTAGGCGAACTCTCGTCGGGCAAACATATATTGAAATTTGGAGAATAATGCTGCACTGGATATACGGAAGACTCTGTCAGGATCGAATCATTCCGTGGAATCTGCTCGGTCATGGCGTGCAAAATTCTGGTAATAAAAGACGGGCCAACGGATTGTATGTCCGAAAGGTGGATCTCTGCTGAGATGATAACATCATGTGACGGTTTTGAAGCCTGTCAAGGGGCGGGTATACGGAAGACTCTGTCAGGATCGAATCATTTTGGGGGATCTGCTCGATTGTGGCGAGCAAAATCCTGATGATAAAAGACGGGCCCACGGATTGTATGTCCGAAAGGTGGGTCCTAGTAAGCATTGCTTTTTTCTTGTTGTTTTTGTTGAATTGAATTGAATTGAATTAATTTGAGAATTGACGAACGATCGTTAATTAAGAATTTTGTTTCAATTGATTGGAGATCGAGGTGGCAGGCGTGAAGCCCCTAGCTTACCTCGAGGTGCTTGTTATTGTTTTTTTTTAAATTGGAAAGTGACGAACGATCGTCAATTGAAGATTTATTTGAATTGATTTGAGATCGAGGTGGCAGGCGTCAAGCCCCCATCTTACCTCGAGGTTTTTGTTTATTTTTGTTGCATAGGAATGAATTTGATTTGACCCTTATTTTGTATTTGAATATAGGCGGCACCGTCTCAACACGTGGCGTTGTGGAGGGTGGCCAACTGGTTGTGGGCTACGGCCATCGAGGCGCTCTTAGGTGGCCGTGATCGACAAGTATGAACCTCTCATTCCCTTTTCATCTTTATTGTATTTTGAAATGAAATTATTCAAATGAGGCATTTCTTCATAGAGAGACTTGGAGCGAGAGTTGGCGGAGTCCCGGGAGGAGACGACTGGTCTGTTAAGGGAGCTGGAGGTCATGGATGCCACTCTCGAGGGGACTGTAGCTGAGCTGGGTGGCGATGAGGATTAGTTGTCCTTTATTTTGCCGTTGGTTTGTACATTTTGGATCATTTTTGTAGATTTTGGATTTTGTCTCGGGCGAAAGCCCCCAGCTTTGGATTTGTTGGATTTTGTTTTGGGCGAGCGCCCCCAGTTTGATGTACATGCTTCTTCTGAGTGCCTCTGTTGTCTGGTATCTTCTGTTTTTGAAGGTTAGTCGAAAAAACAGGTTTGGTAGACGACGGTTTCTGACGTCATGCTGCCGAAATTCACATAGAAATCACATAATATACATGTAGCATAATGGTGGCCTAAAGTGGCGCAAAATAAAGAATTTTAAAGCAAATGTATAAGTGTTTGAAATTACCGACATGTTTAAGTGTTTGAAATGACCAGACATGTGTAACTGTTTGAAATGACTAGGCATGTGTAAATGTTTGTAGAAAAGAGGAGTGAAATGACTTCTCTAAACAAGATAATGAATAAGTGTGCTCATTTGGCGGCAATATCGTCTTCTGTCTCGAAAAGCGAACCCGACAAGGATTAGGAAATCCTAGATTAAGTTAATTAAGAAACTGACGAGATTTTCCTTTATTATTCTTATCGAATTTCAAATGAAATCGTAGATGTCCTTCTATTTACATTTAAAATAATTACGGGTTGTATCCTTTGAAGGATTGCTTACGTATTCATTGAAAAAAGGAAATCAAACCATGTGCGTAGTTCAAAAGAATATAAAAGAATAATCGTTCGAAGCAAGAGCTTGTAATGAACTTAGAAAAAGGAAGCTTGTGCTTTGTACTTGACGACTTGAGGATATCCGAATGTCAAAATGCAAGAGCATAGCGATATTGATTTTGATTGGCCAAGGGCCGGTATTATTTCGTGTAGCACGAGCAGCACATGGGTTACGCGAGGCGCGTTTTGTTTTTGTTTGAGAATTTGAATGAGTTTTGCCTGAGAATTTGAATGAGTTTTGCCCTCTTTAAAGTAAAAAGCTCGGCGAATTACGCAAAACTAGTACTATTGAAACAAAATACTTTTGTGACCGTATAAGCTTAGTGTACATTCATTGAGTTCTTAGATGTTAAACAAGGGTGAAGAAAATGGAATGGAGTGGAAGGTTCTAATGGTTTTAGAAGACACTCGAGATCTGTGTATCTCTCTCACTCACCTAAATGAATGAAACGATCGTCCTAAAGGGCATGGAGACTACGAATTAATTCGTCTAAATTATGACTATTTGAGGGATTTTGTTTTGTTTGTAATTTTTGACTGGAGATATTTTTTTTTTGACATTTTGAATTTGCATTGATGGAATGGATTTTTTTTGGTCTTATCTCGTGAATTTTTCAAAATAGTTGAGACTTTTGATTTAGGGTCATTGGACTGTTGTTTGATTTGAAGTTGCTGGATTGGTTTTTATTTGAAGCCTTTTGAGTGTTTTTGATTTGAAGTCGTTGGAGTGTTTTTTATTTGAATTCGTTGGACTGTTTTTTATTTGAAGTCGTTGGGCTGTTTTTGATTTGAAGTCGTTGGACTGTTTTTTTATAGTTTTAGGCACGATTGCACTAAAATTTTGGTTTGACCCTTGGGTGAGCTAGTTTTCTAGCACCAATGGTAAGGGTATTGAATTGTTTGGCATAGTATGCAATTTTTCTTTATCTGGTAGTCATATGAAATATAGGAATTGACGAATCGAGTAAAAAAGGGAGTCTCCAAACCTAGAGGTCACCTAAAGACACGACGATCAAGAAATTTTCACCCCACAAGATATGGAAAAGGTGGTAAATGCATGAATTTGTTAAGGCTTATGCTAAGAGGTCGAGTGATCTACACTAAAGAGATACGACTTAAAGTATTTCAAGTCTATTCTATAAGTTAAGGGTAAAAAGTAGAACAAGTGACTAATAAAAAGTACATGTGCTCTTTCATTCAGTTTTGTTTGAAACTCGAAAAGGACTAGGTGAACCCATTTATTAACAAACACAAATATAGTGAAGACAAATAGCCCCTTTCAGAAGTCGTCCTCAATTCTTGTTCCTAGCACAGTTAAGTCTTTGAAAAACTTCATGTTTTGGTATCTCAGATGGTTTGCATAAACAGGTCTCAAATTGTCCACAAACTTATCCACAAGAGTAGCGTCATCTGGACGTGCAACAATTTGTGTGCTAGTCTTCCTCCACCTACTTAGGAAGTTGGTGAAACCTTCTTTTTCATTTTGGATAAGAACCTTTAGAGTACGCATATTGACTTTGATTTCAGCATTGTCTGCGTACTACTTGGCGAACTCAATTGCAGCATCATCCCAGGTTGCAAGTTTCTTACATTCCATAGAATAGAACCACTACTTAGGAATGGTGTCGCGAGATGAAGGAAAGATCCTTAGGAACATCTCGGGTTTGATGCCTTTGATAGATATATAATCTTTGAAGGCACGATTGTGATTCAAAGGGTTCTCATGCCCCTTGAACCTTGAGATGTCACTCATGTTGAAGTTAGTTGGCAATTGGGTATTTACCGCTTCATATATGGGATTGTTCTCCACGTAAATGTCATCTCCCTTGAGGTACATTAGTTTCTCCTCCAAGTATTGGAGTCGCTTTTCAGCTCCAGTAAGAACTGGTGGGGGTTTACTTTCGGTTGTCCCACAATGGGTGGAATGTTATCATGTACATTATCATCAGGAATGTCTGCAAGAGGCAGCCTAGCTTCTATGGCAACAATACGGCCCTCAATGGCATTGAGTCGAGCATAAGCTTGGTCTTGAGTTATTTGGAGACGGATGAGCGCAACTAGGACTAGATCATTACCATTCGGGTTTGGATCGGGTTGATAAACACTTGCTTGACTAGTTCCCGTCATCTTGGAAACGGAGGCAAGAGACCGAAGACGGATCAAAACATGATCGACCATTCTAGCACACTTACTCGAAAAGGACTCGACTTGTGAAGTGGGAGTGTGCCACTGTGTTGAGTGAGTTTTGAAAATGATTAGTTTTGAAATGTTTGTCCTAGACAACCGTAGTGTGGTTGTAGGAGTGATGACCCGAAGTGGAGAATGACTCAACTTATGAAGTGGGTGTGTGCCACTGTGCTAAGTGAGTTTTGAAGAGGAAAAGATTTGAAATGTTTGTCCTAAGCAACCGTAGTGTGGTTATAGGAATGATGACTTGAAGGCGGTTTTGACTGGATATTTGGGCAGTGTTTCGTCTCATTTTGCGCTTCTTCCGGCCACCTTTGAAAATGCTTTAGAGTTTTAAAAAAGGATTTTGTTTTGAAAAATTTCGTCATGGTTTTATTTTTAAAATGGTGATCACGTATAGGTTATACACATTTATAAAGGCATTATAACGGTATGTTAAGTGCTTTTAAAAGGTTTTGGCTTAAAGGCTGGGTTGCCATACCAAGCAATCAAACCCAGGGTCTGTGGAGACGTGCGCGACAAACATGAATAAGGTCGGTTCCTACTCTATTTCCTCGAGTAGTGAAAGCCCTTGATACTAACATGAGTATGTACAGCGGTATGGTTGACGCCAATCGGTATCCATCCTTAGGCCCAGATAAGAATTTGGAGCGTCCAGACAGAACGATTGGTCGAAATGGGTTGGGTTGAGCCTAGGAAGGCCGAGTAAAACGACCTAAGAAGGTCGAGTAATGAAAATCAACAATTGGCTTGTACAAACTATTCCCTAACCTTGTTCAAGTTTCACCCTAGGTAACACGTAAGTGTATAATCCCCAACGGAGTCGCCAAACTATGGTACACGGCCTAGTGAGGGGACCACGGGATGAAAACAAGGGACAAGCGTAGTGATACGCATTTATGGAGTCGCCACCAATTTTTTAAGGAATTGAATCCGTTCGAATACCTTATGCCTTGTCAAGACATAACGTGATGACATGAACACTAATAACTCGTTACCCTTAGCATTCTATGTCTAGAATAACTCTCGTGGATGACAATGAACACGGATGTTCACAGAGATCTAGAGTAAGGGGTGAGGGTACGTATTAGGTAGCTCTTTAATCGAACACCTAATCCCGCCCGCCTCGATAGCGGCCTCTACTAATGATTAAGGAAATTGTTCGTGTTTGATATGTCATCGATTGTATGCATGCAATGCAACATCCAACGTTTTAATCTTAACATGTGAGTCAGACTATGTCGGTGAACATGTAAGTAGCACTCAAGTATGTCGAATTAGGATTTAGAATTGATTACATGTGAAAGATAATAAAATCAAATAATATAATGGATAAATAGATATTATAACGGATTACATGATCTACGTCAGAAATATACTCAAAACGGAGATTTGAAGAAAAGGAAAAGATTAGAAAATCTAAAAGACATATTAGGGTGATAATACGATTAATAGTTTATTAATTAAGTAATTAAAGCTACGTCAAAGCGAGAACAGAAGTTCAGGGGCAGAAATCAACCCAGAACAGGCGCAGCACAGCTGCGTCCTCTGGAAGAGGCGCATCACTTGGTGCGTCTGTTCTTGAACTGAGTTTTGAGTGTGAAGTCAGAATCGCAAGTAGTTAGTGTTGTTTTGGTGTATTTACGGTGGATTAGTGACTATAACTCGAGTGATAGTGATTTAACATGTTAAATTATACTACAACTGTACAAATAACGAATCTAGAGACTTGATATGGACGAATCGAATCTCTAAACCAAATTTGACTCAAAGAGGAAAACCCGCTAATATCGAATTACTAGGAATCTAAGTCAAGAACGAAATGACTTATAAAAGATTAAATATGATTTAAGTACGAAGAAAGGAGAAAATAAGAAAAGGAAAATAAAGACGTATAAACAGAGGAAGAAGAAGAAGAGCAGGAGCATGCAATCTCTGGAAGCTGCGACTCTTTGAAGAGGCGCATATGCTTCTGCGTTTTTTCTCGACGTCTGATGACTACTTAAAAAGGTTTTGATTAAAATCGGTTTTGAATCTATTTCTGACATAGATATTACATTAAATGAATAAACAAATACAACAAATGAATAAAAGACGGGATTTACACCCTCAGACTTACATGTTGACGAAACGAGATTGACTAAGTTAACGTTTTAGCGACATCTCGACTCGAATGTATGCAGAAAGTGCCCTTGTTAAAGGACTAAAGATGATTAGATTGATTAAGTGTAATGGTTAAATTGGGTCGGTCAAATGCAAACGTGACGGGTACTCAGAAGGATCTGAGCTTACGTGGTCAATTGATCAAGAACGTAAATGTCGATAGCTTAGAGCAAGGTCTAGAATGCAAAGAGAGAGAAAGAGAAAGAAAGAAATGGTGGAACACTCGCGTACCTTAAAAGTGAGAAGGGAGCTATCCTTTTATAATAGAAAATGTGAGAGAGTCGCAGAACTACTCAAACTTTGGAAAGAACAGATCGGGGAAGAGTCGCAACAGGAACTGCAATCCTTGGAAGAGGCGCAACACCTGTTGCGTCATTTCCCCAGAGGTTTCCTACTAAAGAAGGAAGATTCCCACGTTTCTATTACGGAATTATGATTGATCTACACTTCCCTTCTAAAAAGATACAAGATAATTTTATTAAAAAAGATAGAATTTGAAATATGTAATAAAATCTATAGAGCGTTCTGACTCGGAGTTTTAAAACGGTTTCTAGAAAATGAAGCGGTTTTTGACCTGGACTCCAAATGAACTGTAATGACTGTTGAAATGACCGTACCGACGCGAGATGACGACCAAGGGGTAAACACAAGTATTTGAGCTATCACTTGACGATAAACTTGCGAATTGGCATAAATCGTTTCGCGTACCAAACATGCGGCCCAATCATTACTGGGTGGTTGGCGGCAGGTGTAGAACTGAGATATCTACAGAATCAAGATAGACAAAAACACACAACACAATTCATATGTATACTATAATCATGGTTAAGCTCTCCACCAAATTGGAGCTTTGAAATTTGGGGTGTGACTATATCCAGTGACTCTAATAGCCACCGACATCGTTCTCGGTTTCAGATTTTAGGACCAAAAGCGGCACGTTAATCATCATACATATTCTGCTATTAAAGTACGCAATTTTCCAAACAACGTTGAAAGCTGAAAGCAATTACACTTTCTGTGATTTAATTAACGAAATTAGTAACATGTCTTTTTAAAGTTTTATAGTAACATGTCTTTCTAAATAATGGTGTTCAACCGTATATAGAGTATATATTGAAAGATGTTAAAGTGATTGATACAAAATATACGCTACTTTGAGTAATTTTAAGCTTAAATGGAAATTATTTCTTGAGTTAACTGATACCTATAAACTATTGATCTAGTAACATTAAATAGTGACCGGCTACAAATGAATTCTTTCTCAAGTCTTTTGCATATATAAATACAGTACTATTAATATATCACATTAAGTAAATTTTAGGACTTCAAAATTAGACTTAATATCCGCCACAAACATAAGTATACTCATTTTAAATTTAAACTCTAAACAGTCAAACTTTACGCTCTGGTGTAATTAAGATCTAACGAAAGTAAATATAGGGAAATGATAATGCAACTACCATTTTTGTTAATGTCACACCAATGCAAGGTAAGTTTAAGGACATGCTACTATTTACCGTCTCACACAAACGAGTGGCATTAGTTATTTCGGTGTGACATTGTGCCTTGCCACAATCAATAAGTTTTACTTATGACGGGGCGACCCATCGCAAGCTTGCTACAAGTCAAATCTCCCTCACAAAGAGCAAGTGGCAAGGCAAATGGGGGGCTCCATTTGCACCCTACTTGCCCCCATTTGCTCTTTGTCAGAGAGATTTAACCCGTCAGTCCGTCACAGAGGATTTGTGTACCACAATATATGTATATATCATATCAAATGGACTTTAGGTAAATAATCATGATCTAAACGTCAAGTCCTATGCATGTGCCTACTATCTTTTGGTATGTAAAAGGCACACGTGAACCCTACGTCAAATAACATAGATCATATAGATACATATAGTTTGTAACATCACTACATCACGACGACTATTCTACAAAAAATATGAAAATAGTTGATCAATTCGCGTAAAATACTCACTCCGTATTGATTAGACTTGAATATACAATTGCTTAGTGAATCTTATTCTCATGAATAATAAGCGCACAAATGGGTATTACCACTAAGGCTCTGTTCTTTTGGACTGAATTTGTCTGAACTGAACTGAACTGAACTTAATA
>JAIUZE010067391.1:0-10646 GCA_022085475.1 Heliosperma pusillum
TGTATAATATTATTTTCCTTTTGTATGAACCCTTTTTATTTATGACACCTTTTATTGTATTCTTATCTTTTATGTATTTAAATAATTTTTTTTCTTTCCGCAAATTTGAGGGTGTCACAAATTACCTCTACCTAAAATATATATAAAACCTCAACTAATTTAGTAAATTAACGATTAATTACTAAACTAGATCTTATTTAATCATATTAAAATAAGATATAAATTTATTAGTCAATTATCGCATAATTGAAAAATAAACTTAATCGAATTTGAGTACATAACTCAATTTCTAACAATTAAATCTCGTACATATCAAATATATGTAATGGACTAATCAACTGTATCATATACAGATAATTAGTTACTATTTGGGTTCATCCTATAGGTGTGACCGAAAGGGATCAGTTGATCACTGCCGTCATACGACAATAACGTCAAACTCTAGTCATCCAACCGTTATTGATATACGTTCATCATCTGACTAATCATATATATAGTCAATAAGTATCCCAATTATATTCCTCAATGAGATTTATTATGTCGCGCACTATTGTGGAGGATACCTACTCCAACAACATGTATGTCGTGTGACAACCCTCGCGAATGCGGAAATAAAACATAACAAGCATGTGATTTATATAGCGGAAAATACGATGTTTTTGAAACTTTTTACATGCAAGATAGAAATACGAGGAATGTCAAATAATTACAAACAAAATAAAATATACCACAAAGAGACGAAGTCTCTAAAAATGTGACACCCTCAAATTTGCGGAAAGAAAAAAAATTCTTTAAATACATAAAAGATACGAATATATAACGAAGGTGTCATTACATAATAAAAAGGTTCGTTACAAAACGAAATAATATTCTACAAAATAAATATACAAGACGGGAGACATATCTCCCGTATAAATACGGAAATAAACTAGTGTATAATAATATACAAACTATGAACCAAATATAGGTCCAAGGTAAAACTTCACTCGCTAGCTCGTCCATGTACCCCAAATATGCAACACCACCTGTTCGACCGCATTAAATATAAACACGGAAGCCACAGTCAGTGGGGAGTAACTCCGAGTTCTCCCAGCCACGAAATGTCGAGTTGAATGAAACATGAATAACATAAAAGCAATGTATATAGAAAATACAAAACCTTAACATATATGATATGCTTTTTCTTTCTGGAACAGTTAACCTAACACATTAACCTATCATGTGAAAGCTCATGTGCCACGTTAAACATATAACTCGCGTTAGGGAACTGGTTGCTGCTCCAGCGGTTCACCAAGTACATGCCTGATACACTCAAACCCTAATCAACACGTAATCATGTGAATCAGTTAACAATCGGTAATCCAAACTCTATCAATCCTAGCCGTCTTGCATCTCACCTTCTAGAACTCATAGAATCATACAAACATGAAAGACCAATACTTCTACAAACAGGCATAAGTTCTTAGCACCGTCAATAGTCATCTGTAACTCGAGGCTATACCACAATGTAGGAAAACATCCTAGTCCTAGACTGATCAGACCTAGCGACAACAGCTATTCCATTCCCCGTCTCATGACCAGAAGTACACAAGAAACTCTACTAGGCGACCCCCTAAGCAGAGATGGCTAGTACTTAAGCTGGCTCCATCCCCAAAGTGGATTAGGTAGCCATGCCCCGACTTGGATATAAACCCACCAATCCGGGACACAAAAGCTATTAACCATGAACTATATACTCGTTAAAGACAGTACGGACCTATCAATGTCATGGTCCAAGAGACTCATTTAGAATTACAATGGCCGAACCAAACTAATATCTTAACTCAGAGGTTACCTTTAAAACATGGCCAAGATACGACTTAACATGCCATATAATTATAATTCTCTATGGGTACTTAGTCAACACGACACCAACCATATAATTAAACAGTCACAGGAAAACATCCTATCATGTGACTAATTGCATATCCATAATAATCAATTAACATATCGCCTCATATCTACTAAGGCTAATTCATGAATTAAATACAACCTGACTTGAAGACAAATCCCCGACCCGAGTCCCGCGACGGGCCATCAGTCAAATCGGGGCTGACTAGATCTTAGTTTGACCAAACCCGTTGGATCAAACCGGCTAGAAACAGAGTCTTTATCACATAGACATAGACATAAAAATCAACATATTCCATACATGTTATTTTATTAACTTCTAACATGTGAATTATTATATTATAACAAAACCCCGTTTGACTTAACTAATATCCAATTACACTACGACCTCGTCTTATAATTTCTAACATGTGAGAAATAATAATTTATGAAAAAACCTTTTTAATTAAATATTTTACTTATTAACATTTCCCACTTGCTAAATATTACAAAACACGATAAAAATGACGATAACTCAAAAACCGTCACAAGTCCCAAAGTGGGACCCACGGGCTGAGTTGGGCCGGACCCACATGGACCTAGATGGGCCCCACGGCCTGATTTGGCTAGAAATGGCTGTTTTTATTAAATTTCAAAACCCCGTTTCTTAAAAATTCCCGCATGCTTTAACATATTTAAAACCCGTCCAAACAACAATTTAACTATCAAACATCGACACAACCCAAAGACCAAAACCCGGACCCACCATGGACCAACCCAGACCGGTCTGAACCGGCCTGGACCGGTCTGGTTGGTCCGGTTCACTACCAACCCCACGGTTCACACCACAACCCCCACCAAATTAATTCCAACTTGTTTTAATTATCAAACCACCATTTTTAACAACCATCATACCAAAAGTCATGATTAAAAATAATTCATCCAAATTTCTCAAGAACACTAAACATATTAAAATTTCCTAAACAACATAAAAATTATAACTTATTAAATCATCCAAATTCATTAACATCAACCAACATGTTATAAAATCATAAAACATCATAATAACTACTACTTAACATGTTACTAACTAAAAATCCATGAATCATAAAAATATGAACCAAAACTAAAGCTGAACCAAAAACTAAAGAAGACTAAAGCTACTAAGGTATGTAACATCTATTCGTCGAGTAACTCGGAATCGTTACCTTAGCTAGAAAAATCAATTAGCACCAAAATAAGAAGTATAAACCAAGAAACCCTCCTACTAATCTTCACCCAAAATATACGAGTCTCAAAACTCGTCTTCAAAATCTTCCCCTATAAGAAATAACAAGGAAAACATTATTAGAACAAAAATATGATTTTCCATAATTAAAGTGTTGAAAACGATTTTGTCGGAATTGAAATAAAACCGTACGTGACGATGAGGAGCGAAGAGGAGAGTCTAGAAATATAAGTTAGGACGGATTTAATTAAGAAACGAAGATTTTATGAAGGTTTTGCTCAAGAACGATGAAGAACAATTGATGAACGACGAAGAACACGAAGAACGATTAAAGAAAGTGATGTTTTGATCTTTATTTGATTTATTGTAAGATGAAAAGTTGTTTGTGAGTAATGATGGTGTTGGGTGAGCCGTGTAGTTATAGGCAAATAAGGATGTCGAGGTTTGAAATTGTTGTTACGTAATTGACTCGCGTTTAATAATTATTTTACGGTAAACGATTAAATATAATTAACGATAAAGTTAATTATACCAAATATCTAGATATTATGTTATTAAAATGAAAAGAAGGAAAATATTAAGCTTTAAGAGGAGAGGAAGAGACGTGAGAAATGAAAAGAAAACGGGTCTGTTTTCAAGCGATTGCGGAATTGAAGTTGACAGACCGATAAAGTTACTAATATCTTAGATATTATTATTAGTTTAATCATATTAATTAAAAGATCTAACATGAGTGGAAAATAGGTGACATGGGGCGTGTGAAATGGGTAGGAATCGGGTCTGATTTTGAGCGATTTGCGTAATTTAAACGGACGGATCGATAAAGCTCCAAATATCTTAGATATTTGTATTAGTTTAATCGAAACAATTAAAATATCTCAAGTGAGTGGAAAACGATGACATGGGCGCGTGACTCATGTGCCAAGGCGAGTTTTTTCGATTTTGCTACGTGATTTACTATGAGTCGGGAATAGTTAAATGACGTTCGGTAAAAAACCGTAAAAGTTATTCTTTAAATTCCAAATAAATTCAAAATAATTATATTAAATTATGATAAATCTTAATAAATCTAAATAAAAATAAATCAAAAATATTATTTTTTTTAAATAAAATTTCGGTCTTCATACTTATGAGACGAGTCGGGAAAAGTCAACGGAAGTCAAAGTTGACTGAAAGTCGAGAAAAGTCGAAGATGACTTAAAAGTCAAGAAAAGTTTAGGACGACTTAAAAGTCAAGAAAAGTCAATGACGACTTTTAAAAAGTCAAGAAAAGTCAAAGACGACTTAAAAGTCAAGAAAAGTCAAAGATGACTAAAAACGGTCTTTTCATTAAATCTCTCAGAAATTCCAAATACGAACGCGGAATTTCAAAATAAGACTCGGAACAAAATTTCTATTTTAAAAACTTAAGTTCTACTGAAAAGTGTTAGTAAATATTTTTAACTAGAAAAATTGGTATTTTTCGGGTTGTTACAATCACCCCTCCTTTTAAAAAGTTTCGTCCTCGAAACTTAGAAGAAGGAAAGTAACATATATGTAGGTCTATTTCAAAATTGTTAAAAATATATTCGTAATAAAATTACAGGGTCTTATCACTGGGGCGGAAGGTTCTCGTCAGCTGTTACGAACACCAACGTCCCAAATCAAAGACTTTAAAAGATACATTTTCGCATCAATAAATGAAAAAACTAGTTATCGAACGTCTCCAATAACGAGTCTCAACACTCCTTGACGGTAAAATACTTGAAAACATAAAATATTTCCAAAAGCTTTTAGTTCGGTAATAATTCTACTATCTATGCCTAAAATTTCTAACTAAAACTTCTAGTAATAATCTACTACTAAATTCGATATTCGATAGAAAGAACGGAATATTCGAAAAATAAATCGAATAGAAATAGGGAAAGGAAAAAGGAAATTTACCTCAAGCAAAGAGCTCGGGATATTTAGCTAACATTTTAGCTTCGGGTTCCCAAGTTTCTGATTCGACGTTTCCACAACGCCAAAGAATACGAACTAAAGGTACCACCTTGTTTCGAAGTTGTTTGTTAGCCCTTTCAAGTATACGAATCGGCCTTTCTTCCAAAGCCAAATTAGGTTCCAAGTCCAACACTTCATCTTGAATAATATGACTCGGATCACTGATATACTTCTTCAATTGCGAAACATGGAACACATCATGAACGTTACTCAAGTTCGGAGGTAATTCCAAACGATAAGCAACAGGACCAACTCTTTTAAGCACACGAAACGGTCCAATATATTTAGGACTCAACTTTCCTGTCACTCCAAACCGTTTCACTCCTTTCATTGGTGACACTTTAAGGAATACCCGATCATCAACATCAAACTCAAGTGGTCGACGACGAACATCGGCATAAGATTTCTGTCTATCTTGAGCGGCCTTCATTCGCTCTCGAATGACTTGAACTTGATCAATCGTTTCATTAACTATGTCGGGACTCAACATATGATCATCCTGAACTTGATCCCAACAAACCGGACTACGGCACTTCCTACCGTATAAAGCCTCGTATGGTGACATCTTGATAAGCCATGAGAACGTTGTTATGAAAATTCCACCAAAGGCAAACACTTCTCCCAAGATGTAATGAAAGTCTAAAGCACCAGCCCAAGAAGATCTCTTCCAAAGTCTGGATCGTTCTCTCAGTTTGACCATCAGTAACGGCATGAAAAGCTGTGCTCATCAACAATTTACTACCCATGGCCTCTTGCAAAGCCGTCCAGAATCGGGAACCGAATCTCGGATCACGATCTGAAACTATATCTTTAGGAACTCCATGGTAGCGTACTATCTCTCTCACATAGGCATCAGCTAAACCATCTATACTCCAAGTTTCTTTGATAGGTATGAATCTGGCACACTTGGTTAGACGGTTTACAATAACCCAGATGGCATTCTTTCAACTAGAAGTTCTAGGTAACGCCATCACGAAGTCCATAGAAATAGACGCCCATTTCCACAGAGGAATCTCCAAAGGCTGTAATAAACCTCCGGGTTTTTGATGTTCGATCTTCACCTTCTGACAAGTAAGACATCTACTAACATACTCCTTTACTTCAATCTTCATCCTATGCCACCAAAATTGTGGTCTCAAATCTTTATACATTTTGTCACCGCCAGGATGAATAGAATAAGGAGAAAGGTGAGCTTCATCAAGTATTCTTTTTCTCAACTCGGCACTTCTCGGAACAAACATTCTACCATGGTAACGAAGGTAGCCATCATTATCCACCACACACAATCTTTAGCTTGCCCAGTGAATTTTTTGCTCGAAGGCGATCAAAAGTAGCACCCCCTCCGGTACCAAGTACGAATTTCTCGATAAAAATCAGGTTCCGCTGTCAAAGCACCAAGATAATCAAATCCTTTCCCAACGAACTGTATCTGAAGCTTCTGAAACTCGGTTACCAGTTCATCGGGTAAAGTACCAAGAGCATTTAATGAATGACTAGTCTTTCTACTCAAAGCATCTGCCACGACATTTGCTTTTCCCTCGTGATAAATCAACTCAGCATCATAATCATTTACTAACTCCAACCATCTTCTCTGCTCCTGTTCAAACTCTTTCTGATAAAAATGCACCTCAAGCCTTATGATCGTATATATTTTCGACAATGAAACTCCCGATAATATATTTCCTCCAAGTTTTCAAGCATGTACCACAACTGCTAACTCAAGATCATGAGTCGGGTAATTCACTTCATGAACCCTGAGTTGTCGAGAAGCATAAGCAATGACTTTTCTATTCTGCATCAAGACACATCCCAACCCATGCTTTGAAGCATCACAATATACATCATAATCAGCTTCATCATCTGGTAAAGTTAAAACCGGTGCGGTAGTCAATCTCTTCTTTAATTCCAAAAAGGCAATTTCACATTCATCGGTCCAAATATACTTTGCTTCCTTCTTTAGCAATTGAGTCATCGGTCTTGCTAATTTGGAGAAATCCTTCACAAACCGACGATAATAACCCGCTAAACCAAGGAAACTCCGAATCTCGGACACATTTTTCGGACTCTTCCAATCCACAACTGCCTCAATTTTAGCTGGATCGACCATAACACCGTCTTTTGAAATGACATGACCAAGGAAAGATACCTCGGGCAACCATAATTCACATTTGGAGAACTTAGCATACCACTTTTGGCGTCGAAGAACACCCAAAATGGTTCGAAGGTGATCGGCATGTTCTTCCTTAGATTTCGAAAAGATCAAAATATCATCAATAAATACCACCACACATTTATCGAGGTACTCCCGGAAAGTACGATTCATCTGATCCATGAATATAGCTGGGGCGTTAGTCAAACCGAATGGCATCACATTGAATTCGAAATGACCATACCTCGAGCTAAAAGCAGTCGTGGGCATATCTGCTTCCCGAACGGGAATTTGATGATAACCCGATCTAAGATCAATTTTTGAGAAAGTAGAAGCACCCCGTAACTGGTCAAAGAGATCATTAATACGAGGAAGAGGATATTTGTGTTTGATGGTGACACGGTTCAACTCACGGTAATCAATGCACATTCGCATAGAACCGTCTTTCTTTTTGACAAATAATACTGGCGCACCCCAAGGAGAAGCACTAGGCCTTATGAAGCCTTTCTCAATCAAGTCCTCAAGTTGGATTCTCAACTCTTTCAACTCAGAAGGCGCCAATAACGATAGGACTTTGGGCATTGGTCCAGTTCGCCAGGAAACTAGATCAATAGAGGATTCAACAATCTCTTTCAGGAGGACTTCCCCAGGTAATTCAATCGGGAAATACATCCTGAAGTCCGAACAATAGAACATTCTTCAAAGAAGGAAGAGAAGAATCAGAAGTAGTCACTACACATAAAAATGCTTGATGACCCTTCTTCAAAACATTCAACATTTTCATAGCTGAGATTAATTTCACACTAGTTTGCTTTCTAACTCCTTGATAAGAAATACGAGCACCCAAAGGACTTTTAAGAATAATCTTCTGGTCACGGCATTCAAATCGAGCATGATAAGTAGATAACCAATCCATGCCCATAATAATATCAAACTCTTCAAGAGGAAACCGTAGAAGATTAGCCGGAAATATAGATCCATTTATGGATATTGGAATGTCGGAATGAAGATAAGAGCATGAAAATACATCTCCGGACGGTAAGGAAATAGGAGTAGTTTCTCCGACTGAAGCTTTGAGCGGTAGTTTATCAGATAGTCTCATTGAAATAAAAGATAAGGAAGCTCCTGTATCAAACAATATTAAACACGGAAACTCATAAATGGAGAACATTCCCGTCACGATGTCTGGCTGAGCATCAGCCTCAGCTCGGCTCATAATAAAAATTCGACCCTTAGGTCGCCCAGAAATAACCGGTGTAGAAACCGTACTCTTCCTCTCAGGACATACATTCGCCTTGTGACCCGGTTTCTGGCAAATAAAGCACACAAACGGCTTGTTGAAGCAGCCAACCCCCGGATGAATAGGCATCTTGCATGTAAAGCAGATACGACCTTTAAGGTCGTTGTTGTGGCTCGGAACAAATGGACGGTTTCTCTGATTAGCCGGTCCACTCTGAAAGTTTCTCCTCTTGTTTGGAAAAGAGGGAGAAAAAGAAGGTCGGGAAGCAGGATAAAGTGGTCTCTTGCCATAAGAATTAGGCGCCACATAAGAAGTACGAGCCTCTTCGGCAATCTCCCGAATAGAACTCTCCGCCCAAATGGCATCATTATAGATCGAGACAAAAGAAGTAGAACCTCTACTGATCTTTCCCTTTATCTGGGGAGAAAGCTTTCCCAGATAAAAGAAGGCTTTGTCTTCCTCTACCCTAATAAGTCGAGTGGCATAATGAGCCAACTCATTGAACCGGGTAGTAAACTCCTGAACTGATAGTTTTTCTTGCTTGAAATCCATAAACTCTTTCAGCTTTTGTTGTCTCAACTCATCGGGGTAAACCCTCGCTTCCAAGAGCTCACGGAAACGAGCCCACCCAAAATTAGGCTCCAACTTAGCGGTAGGACCAGAAAGAGTCCACCACTGATCCGCTTCCTTCTCTAAGAAGTGAGAAGCAAGACGGACCTTATCCTCTTCAAGGACATCATAAAGAGAAAAACTCTTTTCCATTTCTCGTAACCACACAGAAAGCTTAACGGGATCAACTTCGCCATCGTATGTTTTGGCTTGGCTCCTCGATCGCTGTGAAGCAACCCACGTATAACTCCCGTGTCTCTCACGATCGGGAATAGGATTAGGAATCTGATTTGTTTGCTGGTTTTGCTGGTTTTGCTGGTTTTGGATAATAACGGTAAGAGCTGCTAAGATAGTGTTGTCAATCCTCGGAGGCATCTTGCAAAATAAAAACACAGATTAGTACTTATCATTTAGCAAGAACAAAGAGACTACAACATAAATCCTAATCTCCCCATCTTACCCTTCTATCTCACGGTTTATTATTTATTAAGGTCAAGTTATTTATGCAAGGGTACACAAACGTGCGTCGGGAGCAAAATAGCTCTGATACCAACTGTGACACCCTCAAATTTGCGGAAAGAAAAAAAAATTATTTAAATACATAAAAGATAATAAAACATAACGAAGGTGTCATAAAATACAAAGGGTCATTACAAAACGGAAATAATATTCTACAAAAGAAATATACCAGACGGGAGACATATCTCCCGTATAAATACGGAAATAAAAGAGTGTATAATAATATACAAACTATGAACCGAATATAGGTCCAAGGTAAATACTTCGCTCGCTAGCTCGTCAATGTAACCAAAATATGCATCACCACCTGTTCGACCGCATTAAATATAAACACGGAAGCCACAGTCAGTGGGGAGTAACTCCGAGTTCTCCCAGCCACGAAATGTCGAATTTAATTAAACATGAATAACCTAAAAGCAATGTATATGGGAAATACAAAACTTAAACATATAGGATATGCTTTCATGTATGAAACAATAACTACATAAAACCTATCATATGAAAGCTATCATGTGAATCCGATAATAAAATATAACTCGAGGTAGGGAAGCTGGTATGCTGGCTCAGCGGTTACCACGTAACATGGCCCTGATACACTCAAACCCTAATCACACGTAATCATGTGAATCAGTTAACAATCGGGAATCCAAACTCTATCAGTCTTAGCCGGCTTGCATCTCACCTTCTAAAACTCATAGAATCATACAACATGAAAGACCAATACTTCTACAAACAGGCATAAGTTCTTAGAACCGTCAATAGTCATCTGTAACTCGAGGCTATACCACAAGTTAGGAAAACATCCTAGTCCTAGACTGATCAGACCTAGCGACAACAGCTATTCCATTCCCCGTCCCATGACATAACCGTCTATGAGAAACTCTACTAGGCGACCCCCTAAGCAGAGATGGCTAGTACTTAAGCTGGCTCCAGTCCCAAAACGGATCAGGCAGCCATGCCCCGACTTTGATATAAACCCACCAAGCCGAGACACAAAAGCTATCAACAAGTGAACATATACTCGTTAAAGACAGTACCTGCCTATCAATGTC
>JAIUZE010067392.1:0-37489 GCA_022085475.1 Heliosperma pusillum
GTGTGTGGTGGTATTCATTGATGATATTCTTATTTTCTCCAAGTCCGAAGATGAGCATGCTATTCATTTGAGGATTATTCTAGGTGTTCTTCGTCGTCAGAAGTGGTATGCTAAATTCTCCAAATGTGAATTTTGGTTACCTAAAGTGTCCTTTCTTGGGCATGTGATTTCTAAAGAAGGTGTAATGGTGGATCCTTCGAAGATTGAAGCTGTGGTGGATTGGAAGAGTCCGACCGATATTAGAGAAATTCGAAGTTTTCTTGGGTTAGCTGGTTATTACCGTAGATTTGTCAAGGATTTCTCTAAGCTTGCTAGACCTATGACCCAATTGTTGAAGAAGGAAACCAAGTTCCTATGGAATGAAGCTTGTGAAGCTGCTTTTCAAGAGTTAAAGAAGAGGTTAACTACCGCTCCGGTGTTGACTTTGCCTGAAGATGGAGTAGACTTTGATGTTTATTGTGATGCTTCTAAAATGGGATTGGGTTGTGTTCTTATGCAAAATAGGAAGGTGGTGGCTTATGCTTCGAGGCAGTTGAGAGTTCATGAAGTGAACTATCCTACTCATGATTTGGAATTGGCCGCTGTTGTTCATGCTTTGAAAGTGTGGAGACATTATCTAATTGGAGTTCATTGTCGTATCTTCACCGATCACAAGAGTTTGAAGTACATATTTACTCAAAAAGAGTTGAATATGAGGGAAAGAAGATGGTTATAATTGGTGAACGATTATGATTTTGAGTTATTGTACCGTGAAGAGAAGGCAAATGTTGTTGCAGATGCTCTTAGTAGGAAAGCTTCTCATGCATTGAATGCTATGCGGGTATTACCCGATGATCTTTGTGCCGAGTTTCGAAAGTTGAGTTTGGAATTCGTGGAGCGTGGATTTGTTCATGTTGGTGCCATGACTGCCGAACCTGTGTTTCTCTGTGAGATCCGCGAAAGCCAAGTTGATGATCTTACCTACAAGTCTATTCAAGCCAAACTTCTTGAAGGTAAAGGTAAAGATTTCAAGTTTGATGATGAAGGTGTTCTTCGTTTCCATGGTCGTTTATTTGTTCCTAATGCTCTTGATTTGAGGAAGCGAGTTCTTGATGAAGCTCGCCTTTCCCCTTATTCTATTCACCCCGGAGGTGATAAGATGTACAAGGATTTGAACCTACAGTTTTGGTGGCCGAACTTGAAGGGTGATGTTGTATCTTATGTTGGAAGAGGTCTTACTTGCCAACAAGTGAAGATTGAACACAAGAGGCCCGGTGGATTGCTACAACCGTTGGATATTCCGCTATGGAAGTGGGAATCTATTTCTATGGATTTTGTTATGGCTTTGCCGAGGACCGTTGGAGGTAAAGATGCCGTTTGGGTTGTTGTTGATCGTTTGACCAAGTGTGCTAGGTTTATTCCGATCAAGGAAACTTGGAGTTTGGATCGTTTAGCAAAAGCTTATGTTGATGAAATTGTTAGATATCATGGCGTTCCTAAGGAGATCATATCCGACCGAGATACGAGATTCTGTTCGAGATTTTGGAAAGCTTTGCAAGAAGCCATGGGTAGTAAGTTGTTGATGAGTACTGCATTTCATGCCGCTACGGATGGTCAGACTGAGAGGACTATTCAGACTTTAAGACTTGCCTTAGGGCTTGTGCTCTTGACTCCAGTCTAGTTGGGAAAAGAGTCTACACCGTTGGTGGAGTTTTCTTACAACAACAGTTATCATGCATCTATCAAGATGGCCCCTTATGAAGCTCTTTATGGAAGGAAATGTCGGAGTCCTATATGTTGGAATCAATTGAGTGACAATCGTGATTTAGGCCCCGATGTTCTTATTGAAACCATAGATAATGTGAAGGTCATTCGTGATAGAATGAAAGCCGCTCAAGACCGTCAAAAGTCTTATGCCGATATCCGAAGAAGACCGTTAGAATTCGAGGTTGGAGATAAAGTGTTCTTGAAAGTATCTCCAATGAAGGGTGTTAAACGGTTTGGTGTTAAGGGTTAATTGAGCCCGAAATACATTGGACCCTTTGATATTGTGAAAAGGATTGGTGCCGTTGCTTATAAATTGGATTTGCCCCCGAATTTGGCCAAGGTTCATGATGTTTTTCATGTTTCTCAATTGAGAAAGTATGTTAGTGATCCGAGCCATGTCTTTCAAGTTGAAATGCCCGAGCTTGAACCGAATTTATCCTTTGAAGAGAAGCCGATCCGCATCCTAGATCGTAAGGATAGGAAGTTGAGAAGTAAAGTAGTTCCTTTAGTGAAAGTCTTGTGGAGAAGTGCTAATGTTGAAGAAGAGACTTGGGAAACTGAAGCTTCTATGCGTAGTAAATATCCGAGTCTATTCGAGTAAGGTATTTTTCTTTCCCTCAAGTTTCGAGGGCGAAACTTTTTAAAAGGTGGGGTGATTGTAACACCCGCTATTGTACCCTATTTTTCTAGTGAAAATATTTTACGGATACTTTTCAGCGAATTTAAGTTTTAATTTAGAATTTATTGTTTCGAGTCGAATTTAGAATTTCCGAGTTCGTATTTGGAAGTTCGGCGAGATTCCATGTGAATCCCGTCTTAAGGCGACTTTGACTTTTTATTGACTTTTTCCTTACACAACTCATACTCCCTTTAGCCTATTTTTCATTCACAAACACAACACATTTCTTCATCACTAAGAAACCATCAAAACCCTTGCCTCCATCTTTGATCCGATATTTATTAGTGTAACTTTAGGTAACTTTAATCTTTATTAGTGTAACTTTAGTCCTTACAAAGGTAACTTCAATCCTAATAGGACAAATATTATAAAAAAAAAGGAAATCCGAAAAAAGTAAAAAGTAAATCTAGAAAGTGGTAGTGTAATTTTTTAACTTATTTTTTTCAGATTTGAAATGGAGTGTTTTTTTTTTGTTCTCTTTTTGTTTTTCAGATCTGAAGTATAGAGTTGGTAGTGTAGTGTGATTTTTGTTAGTGGTGGTTGGAGGAGGAGGAGGCAGCAGGGCAGCCGAAGGCAGCAAGGGATGGACGGCGGTGGTAGGCGGTGGAGGCGGGAGATGCCGCTGATGGCAGGCGGGGGGGGGGGGGAGGGGGGGGCCGGCGGTGGAAGGCGGGGGGGCTGGGGAGGGGGCTGGGGAAGGCTGACGGGTGGTGGTGAGTGAGGAAGAAAGGAGAGTATTTTTTGAGGTTTTATTTTTTGGGGTTTTATTTTGTGAGAATAATGAGAGAGAAGGGAGGTAGAGAGAGAGTGAGTGGATGTGAAAATGAGAAGAATGAATGGATGGAAGAGTATTTGTATTAGGGTTTGATGAGGATTGGATTGGGTGTGTCTCACAATCATGGCCTTTCATTTTGTTTTAATCTCAGCCCCTCATCCTCTTGAACCAATGGCTTGGATGAGGACTCATGGACTCAACAAATGAAGATGGACTTACATGATCTCTACTATCTCTCTCTCTCTCTCTCTCTCTATATATATATATATATATATATATATATATATATATATATATATATATATAGATAGGTTCTTGTGAGTCCTTCATATCTTTTGAGTCCATGAGTCCTCATCTTGGCCATTGGATGGAAGAGATGGAGGGACAAGATTAGAAATAGATGGAGGGATAAGATTAGAAGGAAAATGGATGGACAAGATGAAAACAAGATGGAGGGACAAGATTAGATTAAAATGAGTGGGGTTTAGTGAATTCCACCTACACATGACCTTGATATTGTAACAATATCATTTTGAGCCAAGTTTTTGTAACTTCAGCGTTTTATGAGTGTAACTTCAGTCATTACGAGAGTAACTTTAAACATTATTTTTGTAACTTCAAACTAAAATGTGATTTCGACTATACAAATTTGAATTTATGTAACCCTAAGACATGTTTATGCGATTTTAGCCGTTTTGTGAGGGTAACTTCAATCATTATGAGTGTAACTTAAACCCTTATTTGTGTAACTTTAAACAAAAATGTGCTTTCGTCTATACAAATTTAAGATTATGTAACTTTAAGACAATTTTTTGTGATTTTAACATTTTTATGAGTGTAACTTCAGTCATTACGAGTGTCACTTCAACCATTATTTGTGTAAATTTAACCTAATATGTTATTTCGACTATACAAATTTGAATTTATGTAACTTAAACACTTTTTTATGATTTTAGCATTTTTATGAGCGTCACTTCAGTCATTACGAGTGTAACTTCAACCAATATTTGTGTTACTTTAACCCAATATTTGTGTAACTTCAATTTTTAATAGGGTAACTTCATTTTCAAATAGTTGAATTACAGTCCTTAAATGTCCTTTCAAGCCTTAATTGTGTCACTTCAGTCCCTAATAATGTAACTTCAGTCCCTAATAGTGTAACTTCAGTCCTTATAAACCCAGTACAAAATAGTGTAACTTCAATTCTTAATAGTGTAACTTCAGTACATAAAAGTGTAACTTCAGTAAATAAAAGTGTAACTTTAGTAGATAAAAGTGTAACTTCAGTACATAAAAGTGTAACTTCAGTACATAAAAGTGTAACTTCAGTACATAAAAGTGTAACTTCAGTACATAAAAGTATAACTTTAGTACATAAAAAAAACGATATCTAAAATAAATAAAAGATTATAAGAAATTTGAAAAATTAAAAAAAAAAAAAAAAAAAGAGGATAGTTTTGAGATCTGAAAAATAAAAAAGTAACAAACAACATAAATTTAAAAAATAAAAAGGGAGATCTAAAAATAACATATATTTAAAAAATTAAAACAATATCTTAAAAAAAACATAACAAAAAAATTAGATTTGAGAGAAAATAAATAAAGAAAAAATCACCATCAACAAAATTTGGAATGTGTCACTTCAGTACTTAATAGTGTCACTTCAGTACTTAATAGTGTCACTTCAGTACTTAATAGTGAAACTTCAGTACTTAAATAGTGAAACTTCAGTACTTAAAAGTGAAACTTCAGTACTTAAAAGTGAAACTTCAGTACTTAATAGTGAAACTTCAGTATTAAAAAATCGAAATCCAAAATTACGAAAAAAAAAACATTAAGAAATTTGAAATTTTTTTAAAAAATCTAAAAAACATGACGAAAAAACAGATTTGGAAAGTCGAATACCATAGAAAAAAACAAATATCTAAAATAAAATAAATCTAGAAATAAAATAAAACAACTAGAAAATTAAATCTAAAAAACTAAAACATAAAGTAATAGTACGAATTTGGAAAAAAAAAATAGCAAGATCTAAAAAAAAAAATTTAGCTAAAGTAATATAACTTCAAGATGTAACTTCAGTCCATAATGGTGTAACTTTAATCCATAATGATGTAACTTTAATTCATAATGGTGTAACTTTTAGCTAAAGTGATATAACTTCAAGATGTACTAGTGTAACTTCAATACATAATGTAGTAACTTCAGTTAATAATGATGTAATGAAAAAAAAACTCTAACAAACTCAACCAGTCAAAAAGAGATCTACAAAATAAAAGAAAAAAATATAGAAAACTGAAATTTTAAAAACCAAAACGAAATTTTGAAAAATAAAAAGAGATCTAAAAAACAACATAGGAAAAAATTGTGGTATTTTATCTGAAAAAAAAAAACAAACACTAGTAATTTGAAAAATAAAAAAGGAGATCTAAAAAATACATAAATTTTGTAAAAAATAAAAACGAAAATTAAAAACAATAATGTAAATCAGAAAAAAAATAAAATAAAAGGAGAAGAAAGGAGATCTATATTTTTGTGGTAGTTTTTGTTTTAAATCTTGTTTATTATGGGGTGGTTTTTTTAGATTTAGTTGGTGGTGGGTGTGGGAAAATGAGGGGACGACGGGAGGAGGAGGGTAGAGGGGGTGTCGACATCGGGTAGGAGGATGGCGGCAGGCGGTTTCGGTGGCGGTGGGGATGGCGGCGTGGGTGCGGTGGGGATGACGGCAGGCGGAAAAGAGAGTAGGCGGTAGGCGGTGGGGATGGCGGCAGGCGGGTGTGAATGGCCGTGAAGGTGGCAGGCGGCAGGCAGGAGGAGCACAGAGAGAAGGCGGAAAAGAGGAAATGGAGGTGGTGGCTGGTGATGGTGGCCGTGAAGATGGCCGGTGATGGTGGTGAATGGGGAGTAATTGTTTGGTTTTTTTTTTTTTTGAGGAATGATGAGAGATAAGGGAGGTAGAGAGAGAGTGGGTTATTGTAAAAATGAGAAAAGTGGTGTGGAGAATGGTATTTGTATTAGGGTTTGAAGTAGAGTTGATTGTGTGTGTCTCACAATCACAACCTTCCATTTTGTTTTAATCCTAGCCCCTCATCTTCTTGATTCAAAGGCTTGGATGAGGACTTAAGGACTCAAGGTTTGAAGGTGGACTTACTTGATCTTATATATTATATATATATATATAGAGAGAGAGAGAGAGAGAGAGAGAGAGAGATAAAGGATCATGTGAGTCCATCTTCCTTTGTTGAGTCCATATGTCCTCTTTTAGGCCATTGGATCTTGGAAATGGATGGCTAAGAATAAAAGAGAAAATTTGTCATTAAGAGGGTGTTTAACCACTTCTCTCTCATCCATATTAATTAAATCACTAATACATCCATCAACCTAACTCACCCCTCACACAATTCATTCATAATAAACACTCCCCTTCTCTCTAAAAAAACACTCTCCCTTCTCTCTAAAAAAAACACTCATGTATTCTCTCTAAATTCAAATAAACCACCAAAAATAAAACCATAGATCTAAAAAAATAACCCCTCCGCCGCCACCTGCCGCCACCCACCGCGCCCCTGTCGCCCCCCTGCCACCGCGCCTCTGTCGTCGCGCCTGCCACCGCGCCCCTGTCTTTCCCCTGCCACCGCGCCCCTGTGTTTCCCCTGCCACCGCTCTGCCGGCTGCCGGCTACCGTCCCTCCGCCACCCTCTCCTGCCGCCTTCCTCTTCTTCTTCTTCTCTTTTTTTTTTCTTTTTTCAGATTTGTACCACCATCTCATTTATATCTCAGTTTTTTTTTTCACAATTTACGTTTTTTTAGATCTACTTTTTTATTTTTCAAATTTCTATGTTACTAATTTATTTTCCAGATTCTATGTTTTTATTTTTTATTTTTTCCAGATTTTACTTCCTCTTCTTCTTCTTCTCTTTTTTATTTTTCAAAGTTATTTTTTATTTTTATTTTGATTCTATGTTTTTATTTTTTAGATCTCGTTATTATTTTTCAAATTTTTATGTTTGTTTTTTTTTCAGATCTAAAAAACCACTAGTTTTTTTTTGTTAGTGCTGAAGTTTCACATATAATGACTGAAGTTACACTTTTAGTAACTGAAGTTACCCATATAATGAGTGAAGTTACACAGTTTATTTTGCTGAAGTTTCACATATAATGACTGAAGTTACACTTTTAGTAACTGAAGTTACCCATATAATGACTGAAGTTACACAGTTTTTTTTTACTGAAGTTACACTTTTTTTTAATATGTTTTATGTTTTTTTTTTCGAATTTGTTATGTTTTTATTTATTTATTTTAGATTTTGTTTTTGAATTTTTTTTATGGTGTTTTTATTTCTAGATCTAAAGTTACACTATTTTAGACTAAAGTTACACAATTAAGAGTTATATAACTGAAGTTACATAGGTTTGGACTGAAGTTACATAAGTCTGGACTGAAGTTACATAGATTTGGACTGAAGTTACACTAGTTTGGACTGAAGTTACACTTGAAAAGACTAATGCATAAAGTTACACTATAAATGACTAAAGTTACACAAATAATAATTACAGTTTCACTAATAAAGAATAATGTTACACTCATAAAAATCCTAAAATTTAATCATATTTTGGGTTAAAGTTACATAAATAAGGCTTGAAGTTACACTCGTAATGACTGAAGTTACACTTATAAAAAGGGTAAACTCACATAAATTTGTCTTAAAGTTACATAAATTCAAATTTATTTAGTCGAAATCACATTTTGGTTGAAAGTGACACAAATAAGGGCTGAAGTTACACTCGTAATGACTGAAGTTACACTCATAAAAAGGCTAAAATAACATAAACTTGTCTTGAAATTTCATAAATTCAAATTTATGTAGTCGAAATCAAATTTTAGTTTAAAGTTACATAAATAATGGTTGAAGTTACACTCGTAATGACTGAGGTTACACTCATAAAAAGTCTAAAATCACATAAACTTGTCTTAAAGTTTCATAAATTCAAATTTATATAGTCGAAATCACACTTTAGTTTGAAGTTACACAAATAGAGGCTGAAGTGACACTCATAAATCTCAGAAACTCAAAAGTGATTAGCTTAAGGCTAGAGAGAGAAAGTTAATTAATTAGTGCATAGGTAATTGATTAGTGTTAAGTGTGTTTTTGTCTCTACAATCTCATCCATCCATCTCCCTCATCCAATGGCTAGGATGAGGACTCATGGACTCAACAAAAATGGTGGACTCATAAGAACCTATATATATATATATATATATATATATATATATATATATATATATATATATAGAAATGAGATCAAATGAGTCCACCCCAAAACCTTGAGTCCATGAGTCCTATTTTGGACCATTGGATGAGAAAGATGGATGGCTGAGATTTAGGCTCCCAAAAGATGATTAATGAGCTAATTTTCTACTCTCTCTCTTCTTTACTTAATTAACCACTAATCCAACCCTAATACACTATATAACTTTTTCCACTCAACAACTTCTCTCTCATCCCACACAATTTCATTTTTATCACACAATCAAACTTCTCTCTAAAAAAAACTCCATTTTCTCTCATTTTTCCACCACCCAACACCTCCACCAAATAAAACCTACACCAAAAAAACCTACACCAAATAAAAACCCACAACCTTGCCCCCACCGCCCTGGCCGCCCCTGCAACCACCCTCCCCTCCGACGCACCTGCCACCACACTCCGACCCCCTGTCACCATCCTCCGTCCCCCCTGCCACCATCCTCCGACGCCTCTGCCACCACCTTCCTCCGCCACCACCCTCCTCCACCTCTACCGCCTCCCTCCCTCTAAGTCTTTTATTTTTTTTTTTTTTCCGGTTTTGGCTCCTGCCGGCCTCCACTGCGGCTCCC
Source organism: Heliosperma pusillum (assembly GCA_022085475.1). Taxonomy (NCBI): domain Eukaryota; kingdom Viridiplantae; phylum Streptophyta; class Magnoliopsida; order Caryophyllales; family Caryophyllaceae; genus Heliosperma; species Heliosperma pusillum. The sequence continues at coordinate 9,079 of JAIUZE010067392.1, forward strand.
TCTCCCGCCTTTCCCGACCACCACCTCCCACCTTCTCACTGCTATTTTTCCAGATCTGAAAACACCTTCCAGGTTTGGGTTGGTAGGGATGGAGTGATGGTGGTGTCGTTTTTGGTGGGTGTTGTGTGTTTTTTTGTATTTTTTTTTAGATCTTGTATTTGTTTTTGTTTTTTTTTTCTTTTTCGTTTTCGTTTTCTTTTTCAGATCTATTTTTTTTTTTTTTTATTAAAGTCTCAAATATCGTCTTTACTTTTATTAAAGTAACAGAAATTCTCTATTAAAGTTACATACTATATCCTTAGAGTCCATACTTCTATTAAAGTAATAGAAATTTCGAAACCCAAAAAATTATTTGTTCAGATCTACTTTTTTTTTCTTATTTAGTGATTTTAATCTTAGATCTACTATATAATAATAGATTTTTGAAAAAAATAATCGTATTATCTCGGTTTTTTAATGTCAAAAATAGATGTTATTATTGTTGTTTACTTGCTGTTATTGTTGACGTTGACTGAAATTACACCCTTAAAGGACCAAGGTTACATTCTCAAAGTTACACTTTAGATGAACTAAAGTTACATTCTCGATGGACTAAAGTCACACTCTCAATATATTAAAGTTATACTATTATTGACTAAAGTTACAATTGTAAAAGGATTAAATTACATTATAAATGACTAAAGTTACACTGTCTATATAATAAAGTTACATTATGAAAAGGTCAGAGTTACACTTTAAATTAGTTAAAATTTTAAAATTCAAAAATAAGATGCCATATAATTCAAAACTAAAAGTACACTTGTAAAAAAAATTAAAGTTACACTATAAAAATATGGAAAATGTCGAGAACTTGTCTTAAAATCACTTTTTAGTATAAAAGTACACTATTTTGAATTAAAGTTACACTTGTAAAACGCTAAAGTTACACTTTAAAAATATGGAAAATATGAATAACTTGTCGTAAAATCACTTTTCAGTATAAAAATACATTATTTTGGATTAAAGTTACACTTGTGAAAGTGTAAAGTTACACTCTAAAAATACGAAAAATGTCAAAACCGTGTCTTAAAATCATTTGTTAGCATAAAGTTACACTATTTTGTATTAAAGTTACACTCGTAAAAAATCAAAGTTACAATTGTAAAACCGCATACTTGTAAAAAAACAAAAGCTTGTCGTAAAATCATTTTTTAGTAAAAGGTTACACTTTTTTGAATTAAAGTTACACTTGTAAAAGGCTAAAGTTACACTCTGAAAATACGTAAAAAGTCAAAATCTTGTCGTAAAATAATTTTTTTAGTAAAAGGTTACACTTTTTTGAATTAAAGTTACACTTGTAAAAGGCTAAAGTTACACTATGAAAATACGTAAAAAGTCAAAATCTTGTCGTAAAATCATTTTTTTAGTAAAAGGTTACACTTTTTTGAATTAAAGTTACACTTGTGAAAAGCTAAAGTTACACTCTGAAAATACGTAAAATGTCAAAATCTTGTCGTAAAATCATTTTTTAGTATAAGGTTACACTTTTTTGTATTAAAGTTACACTCTTAAAAGATCAAAGTTACACTTGTAAAACTGCACACTCGTAAAAAAAACAAAAGTTACCCTTGAAAACAAAAGTTAAACCCTAAAAATGCTAAAATGTCATAACTTTAAGCTAGAGAGAGAAAGAAGATTAATTAGTGTATAAGTAATGGATTAGTGTAATGGTTACTTTTTGCTTCTAATCTCAACCACCCACATTGAAAGATCTAAGGGCTCATAAGAGGACTTAGGGACTCAAAAGATATGATGGACTCATTTGAACCTTTCTCTATATATATATATATAGATAGATAGATAGATAGATAGATAGATAGATAGATAGATAGATAGATAGAGAGAGAGAGAGAGAGAGAGAGAGAGAGAGAGAGAGAGAGAGAAAAAGAGAGAGAGAAAGAGAGAGAGAGAGAAAAGAAATCATATGAGATCTCTCAATTTGGTGAGATCTCCGTACCAATCTGAGCCACTCATTTAGATGAGATCAATGGCTCTCATTTAACCAATGAATGGACTAGGAGATTATTAAACACACTAAGGTCAAGCCCACAAACAATTCAATCAGACAATGTTTTTTTCAAACGCGCAACAATATTAAAAAATTCACATTTGAAATCGATTAAATACTAAAAAAAATATTGTAAAATGAAGGACAAATATTATGCTTAAAGTGACATATTTTTTTTACCGTAGTAATTTAAAGGACATTTAAAAATACAAAATCGTAATATAGGTTAAAATTATATTATTTAATTTTACTTTATACTAAAAAATAATATATACTTAAAATGAGATATTGTTACTAGAATAACAGAAATAGCATTTAAGTAACAAAATCTAATTTAAGTAAAAAAAATTATTTGATTTAATTAAAAATAACATTATCAGATTTAAAAGGAAATAACATATTTTGTAACTAAATTAGAAGAAATGACATTTAAAAGGAAATAAAAAATTGAAAAATGAGCTTGATAATATGATATTATCAGATTTAGTCGCCTATGTGAGATTCGAACTCACACCTTGTGCAATTTGCACAATGCTCTACCTTTTGAGCTAATAGACGAAAAAAAAACATCAAACTTTTTATTGTAACTGAATGACAAAAATTATGCCTAAAATGACAGAAAATGTACCTAAAGTGACACAAAATCATACAACACCCAAATCTCACTTTTGACAATAATAAAAAGAAAAAATAAAATGACTGAAAATATGGCAAAAGTGATGGAAAATGTATCTAAAGTGACACAAAATCATACAACACCATATCTCACTTTTGACAATTAAAGTTGTCAAAAATTGACTGGAAAATAAAATGACAGAATATATGTCTAAAGTGACACAAAAATATACCTAAAGTGACACAAACTCATACAGCACTCAATTTCAATTTTGATAATTATAGTTGTAAGAAAAAAAGTAGAAAATAAGGTGATCGAAAATAAGCTTAAAGTGACAAAAAATGTGCCTAAAATGACACAATATCATACACCGCCTAATTTCACTTTTGACAATTATAGTTGAAAAAATGACAGAAATAGAGTGACAAAAATATGTCAAAACTGACGGAAAATTTACCTAAAGTGACATAAAATCAAACACCACCCAAATACCCAATCTCACTTTTGACAATTATAGTTGTATAAAAATAACAGAAAATAGAATGGCAGAAAATATGTCTAAAGTAACGGAAAATGAATTTAAAGTGATGGAAAACCATACACGACGCAATCTCACCTTTGACAATTGTAGTTGTCAAAAAATGATATGTAACACCCGCTATTGTACCCTATTTTTATAGTAAAAATATTTTACGGATACTTTTCAGCGAAATTTAGTTTTAGTTTAGAATTAAATTTCCCGTGTCGAATTTAGAATTTCCGAGTTCGTATTTGTATTTTACGCGAGATTTCAAGTGAATCACGTCTTAAGACGTCTTTGACTATTCTTGACGTTTTCCACTTACTTCCCTCATACTCTCTCATAACCTAATTCACTCACACAACTCAACTCTTTCTTCCTCACTAAGAAAACCCAAAGAAACCTAGCTTCCATTTTTGATCCGTCTTATAATCGTCATAACTCTCTCATTTCTCGCTCAAATTCACGTAAGTTCGTCTTATTCTCCCCCTCTTATCTTCCTATATCCGTTTTGATAATAAAATTATCGTCTTTCTCGCTTTTCAAATAATCCGTCTTTCTCAAGGTGAAGTATATTCATCTTTTATTAACTATTTGTAGGTGGTGACCTCCAAGATCCCGACAAAGACTACTTCTTGATTGAAGAGGACCTTGACGCGGAGTAAAGACGCAAAAAGGTAACGGTGAAGGGTTACTCGATATCATTTACGTGTTTTACGTGTTTTCTATGTTAGAAATCGTATTTAGAATATGATTAGTAAGCTTAGGAATTGTATTATTGATGATGATTGTTGTTAGCTGATGATTGTTGATGATGGTTATCGATTATTGGTAGTTGATAATAGTTATTTTTGATAATTGAAAATGGATATTGAAGTATTGTTGTTCTCGGGTGAGGTGTTGTTCCCGGCCGGGTGCCCGGCCGCCGGCCTCTTAACCGGCTGGGAACACACCAGAACTAAGTTGTATTTGGTTTGTTGATGTTGTCCCAGCCGGGTGCCCGGCCGCCGGCCTCTTGACCGGCTGGGAACACACTGCATTTTAGATGATTTTGCGTGTTGATGATGTCCCAGCCGGGTGCCCGGCCGCCGGCCCCATTGACCGGCTGGGAACTCACTACACTGACCCCTTTTCGTAAAATGATCATATCTCCTTCGTTACTTGCTTGTTTTGGTCTTGTGACCTACTGTTGGAACTGTAATAGGATAAGCTATCACCTCAACTTGGAATTTCTGCATTTGCAAGTCTAGAACTCTAGTTATGACAGTTTGAAGTGGACCCTTGTTTTAGTTAGTTTCGAAACTTGTTGTTTTGAGATAAGATCTATGTTTCCTATTTATTATGCTTCTTAAACTTGGTCTAATGCTTATGTATCATGTATTGATTCATGTTTACCATAGTTACATTTATATAATGCCCTATTCTCATGCTTGGTGACGGTTTTTGATATGTCTCACTTTGAGTCGGTTTTACAAATGTTACGGTTTGAGCACTAACTTTCTATGTGCTTTGTACTCTCATTCCCTTGGCTACCTCCACGTTCGTAAGGCTGGAATGTCGGAACGGGGAGTGTATCCTTACTGCTTAATTGCATGTGTTAGTGGGGATATGACGACGTTGTTGGGAGGCGAACGCTTTTTGTTGATCGACCCGGCCGTCAAATGTTGTTTACTTGCGAGGTGGTGTCATTTGCATGTAGCGTACCGCTTGTTATGAGGCTTGTGCTCTTTTCCGACTCTTTCGTGAAGGTTGACCGAATTTGGGGGTACTCGGCGTCTATGATTGACCGAGTCTTGGATGTGGAACGTCTTACCACATGTCGAATCGGGAAATGTCTTATCCCGAGAGTCTGGCCAGGTTTAGACTAGGACCGTATTATTATCGTCGTCCTACCAGGAGGAAATTAGTCTACATATACGAAATGTAGCATCGTGTATGCGTTCAGGGAAATGTCTTATTCCGTGGATGCCTTTTAATCATACTTGCCATGTACACGGTGCTAGTGCGTTTCATTTACCGTGAGAGAGGTCGTCAACATATTGTATGTTTGGATGGATGATCATATGATTGGTTTATTCGTGATCTTTGGATGACTTGGCATGGTTTGTTTGTCTAGTCTCAATCTTATCAAACTTATACCGCTAACGGTGAGATGCAAGCCCTAGTGAGTGTATTCGGTTACCTAAGAGTGTCTTCCCCGAGTCTTTGTATAACATGATGGATACGGATTGTACTTCATATGCTCTTATCATTATATATTGAATTGCCTATCTATCCTTATCGTATTTCACATGTATATCTATATATGCATGCTTCTACTTTTGTATTTCCTTTTATGTACGTTTAATGTGATATGGCTGGGAGAACCCGGAGTTACTCCCCACTGATTGTGGCGTTCATGTTTTTCATGGATGAACAGGTTGCTTGCATGGATGGTTTTTTGCTTGTGGTATTTTGGGTTCGGGTGTGAGCTAGCGGGCGTTGTCCCTGGATGAAACACCTCTAGACGTTCATTAGCTAGATGCTAAATAACTTTGTCTTTTCTTAACATTTTGAGAGACTACGTCTCTTGTAGTATTTTGTATTTGGTTTTGTAATATTTGACACTCCTCGTATTTTCTATTTGCATGTAAAAAGTTTTAAAAACACCGTATTTCCGCTAATTAAATCACATGCTTGTATGTTTTATTTCCGCATTCGCGAGGGTTGTCACATGATATAAATAAAATGACATAAAATATGCATAAAGTGACGGAAAATGTATCTAAAGTGACACAGTTAATTTATAGCAAAAATGTGTACGAAGAAACGCGTTAAAGATTAATTACGAAGCAATTGACATGGCTTCATCGACGTTTTCCTCCACAATCACTTTCCGATACCTAGAATTAGGCCTCTCGCTAACAACGCTAAATTAATCGTCGCCACAATTCAATTATTCAATACAAGATAAGTTTGTAATAATGCAATCTACAAAAACTCCACACGATAATCGAATCATTATTCGTTATTGGCGGTACGCAACCCTTCTCTGTTATCATCATCGACATAATAAATTCATAAAAGCAAAGTAAAATCATCAACAGAAGATTTTCGAATATGCAAAGCCTTCTTAAAATTAGCAATTAACGAAGTAATAGTAAGAAAAATAAGACGAAGAATTCCAGAATGTTTACGCTTACAAATAGGGTCAACACACATTCTAGATTTTGGCGTTTCAGCAGCGAAATAGCGGTGAGACGGTCAAATATGAAGGGAGATGAGGTTAGCTGTGAGTGAGAAATACTAAATAATTGAATTCAAAAGTGAATTTGATCGACGGAATTTCATTAGCAGCAGATATGAACAATGAAAATTGATTGAGAAAAGATCCAATTTAGAGAGAGAGAAAACAGAGAAAAATATGTTTAGAGAGAGAAATAATACTGGAAGAAATGTTTGTAAAACGGCAGGTGAAACAATTTATATAAAAGAAGCAAGAGTAAATGGATTGGGTAAAGGTAAATTAATTAAGATGATGTGGCTTAATCTAAGCCATTGATTATTATTTATTTGAATGGATCAGAATGGTCCAGTGATCTCACCAAATTAAGGTGATCTCATATGATTATATATATATATATATATATAGAATCAGGATCTTGTGCCAACTAGAAGTTCGGTGCGAACTTACAAACTAGACATTGAAGGTTGACTTTTCATTATTTCCACTTAAAAGCCAACCTCTAATATTACCTACGACCCAACTTTCATAACCCAACTATATTTACAGCAAGCCTACCACAAATCCTAACCTTCCATTCCCTCCACCATTGTTACCGCCTGCTACCACCAGCAGACACTATCTCTCCCGGCGACACCTTCTTTGAACTCGCCTCGACAAATATCAGATCGAAGTTACTTCTTTCCATCTCTCACATATTCCATCACGTTTCCATGTCTATCTCAAGCCTCATCCCGCCGCACACTTACGCCGGTGAACCACTAGAATTCTACTTTGTCGAGCCGTCAATTGTATCTCCACCTTTCACGCACATAACGTCCTTGCGATTTACATCGGCAATTTTTCTGCATTTCGACGCCGGCGTTGATGTCATCATCACGATGTGGTTTTCGGTGTGTTAAAATAATGGTAGAATTGATTTTATAATTCTAGATCTATAAAATTAGAAGAAAAAATTCAGTCTCGTAAGATTATTTGTTGTTTCATTGGAAAATTTTGAGTCAGAAACAACATTTATATGTAAGGATTCCGTCACCGACGATGGGCAGTGGTCGTGGTTTGTTGTGGCAGCTACGAGTTGAAGTACGGTGGTGGGCGCCTGGGCGGTTACAATGCTAACATGGGTATTGAGTGGTGGTGCTGTGGTGGTCTTATGGGTTTTCGTGTATAAAGGTGGTTAGCACTGGTACATGTAAATGATGTACTCCCTCCAATTTTTCATTTTCTTCCCTCTTTCCATTTTGAGCTAAGTGTGGTGATGTTCTCTCTTTCTTTATTTGTGAGTAGTTTTGTGGTCCAAATTTAATTGAATGTGGGGTAGTGTGTTTTGTGTGGTCCAAAATAATTTTCTTAATCCTTGTGTCCAAAAGAAAAGGGAAGAACATGTATACTAGATACACTTTTTAATAGGCTATATATAGACCTGGCAAACGGGTCAACCGGGTCGGGTTCGGGTCGGGCCAGTTTGGGTCGGGTCAGTTCGGGTCTTTTGTTGTTTTCGGGTTAATTCGGGTCGGGTCGGGTTATTTCGGGTTTCGGGTTTGTTTCGGGTTAGTTGTCGGGTCCGTTTCGGGTCAACCGGGTCGGGTTATTTCGGGTCGGGTCATTTTCGGGTCAAAGAATAAGAGACAAAAGGCCATTTTAAGTCTTTTTGGTTCAATTAAAGTTATGTTTTGTCGGGTCATTTTCGGGTTGAGTGGTTTTGGATCGGGTTATTTTCGGGTCGGGTCAGTTACGGGTCAAGAAAGATCGGGTCATGTTCGGATCGGGTCGGGTCTAATCGGGTTTCGGGTCACATTCGGGTGTTGTAGTTCGAGTCAATTTCGGGTCACGGGTCGGGTCATTCGGGTCGGGTCAATCGGGTCGGGTTGCTTTTGCCAGGTCTAGCTATATACATATATTAGTAGTTCAGGTACACAAACCGATTTGCGTATATGAAGTGCTCATACAGTCATATACGGAGTATGTAGTATGTAACTATGTACCAAGGCTATTTGAGCTATTTATTTTATCACTTATATTTATAATATTTTTGGTTGCTTATAACAAGACCAGTCATGAACATTTCTACAGGCCGCACAAACGAGGTAAGATATTACTCCACATTATTACATGTTACTACAAGTTAGATTATAGGCAACATGAATGAGGGATCACCATAAACTTTTAATGCTCAGATGTCGTAACTGTCAAAATTATGGTACAACATCGAATATAAATTGCAAGCTCAGTGCTCAGAAATTGCTACGATGATATCTCAATCCATAACTCTTACGCTTACGTTAAGTTAGATATCCTTGACAAAATTATATTAAGTGTAAATTTTATTAGATACACATCTTCAGGTTTCTAGATACATTCATTTAAACTACTAGATATATACGTTTAGCTTGTTAGATACACTCGTCTAAGTTGTTAGATACATTTCTTTAAGTTACTAGATACATACGTGTAGCTTGATAGATACACTTGTCTAAGTTGTTAGATACATTCCTTTAAGTTACTAGATGCATACGTTTAGCTTGTTAGATACACTCGTCTAAGTTGCTAGATACATTTCTTCAGGTTGCTAGATACATTCCCCTAAGTTACTAGATACATACGTTTAGCTTGTTAGATACACTCGTCTAAGTCACTAGATACATTTCTTTAGGTTTCTAGATACATTCCTCTAAGTTGCTATATACATTCCTCTAACGTACTAGATACATACGTTTAGCTTGTTAGATACACTCGCATAAGTTGCTAGATAAATTACTCTAAGTTGCTAGCCTCCTTGTTTGACCTCATTAAGTTGCTAGATATATAACTTTAGCGAGCTAGATACACTTCTTTTAAGTATCTAGATACATATTTTTAACTAACTAGATACATTTCTTTAAGTTCGTAGATACATACCTTTAATTAGCTAGATACACTTCTTTAAATTGCTAGATACATACCTTTAGCTTCTTTAAGTTTCCAGTTACATACTTTTAACTAGCTAGATAGACTTTTATAAACTGCTAGATACATACATTTAGCTAGGTAGATACACTTCTCTAAATTTATAGTTACATACATTCAGCTAGCTAGATACACTCTTTGAAGTTACTAGATACATCTTTAGAGATATCTAGATACAATCGTTTAAGTTTCTAGATACATATCTATTGTTAGTTAGACACACTCCTTTAAATTGATGGATACATATCTATTTCTCTGAGTCTATACCCGGTCTTTAATTCTAATATACCTATTTTTTAATTTAATATATTTTTAGGACAAAATCCTCTTAAATAACGGGCTAAATGGTATGGACTAAGTGGGCCAACTCACACTTGATTAACTCTAGCTACAAGTTACAACCCACAAAATAATAAAATTTGACGCAGGAAGTTGGATTTGGTCAACTTGAACATGTGAAATTGTAAGGCGAACAAATGAGTAAACAGATTTTCTTAGTGACGTGGAGTACAATGCTAGAGAAAATAATGCACTCACAATCTCACAGTAGTCTCACACACAAAGGAGTGTTACTCAGTAATATTGTTCTTACTCTATCTATTATATATCACAAATTATCATTTGTGACGGAGCGATCCGTCGCAAACGGATCAAATTCCCTTCACATGGAGCCCCCCACTTGCCTTTCCACTTGCTCTATGTGAGGGGATTTGACCCATCGCAAACTTGCGATGGTTCGCCCCGTCACAAACAAGACTTATTAATTACATATATATATAATGGTTTACACTAAAACGTAGAAAAGGCTAATAGAGGTATCATTCTTCCCGACACATAGTGACTCAATTTCACACTACTCTTCAATTTTCCTACCCTAAACCTCCGTTTGCTGTCGCCGAACTTTTAGTTCCAATCGGAAACCTCTGGCAATTCCAACGGCGACGCCTCTACTCTCCACACTCCCTCTTCCCCTCCCCGTCTTCACTTCGGTAACTACAAAAGAACCGCCGCATGCCGACCAAATTGACGACATCACCTGCAGCAGATACGGTGACCACACATATTTCCGGTAGCATTCCTAAATATCAAATCTAGTCGTCCCCTAATTTTCGCGAATATTTGGCCGACGCCGGCGGGAGTATTCTGGTCGGGTTTGCCGTCGGTGGAAGGCTGTCTCCGACATAGATTGTGTCGAGCCCTTGGTGGTGGTCTGGTGGAGGTTGTTTGTAGTTGAAGGGAAAATATAAAGATGGGGTGGAATGGTTTTGCTTGAGATTTAATTTGAACCGTTGGATGTTTTTGATACATGGATGTGACTTTGATAGTATTAGTTCGTAAGTTCGTATTGAACATTAGTTCGCACCAGAACCCGTATATATATATATATATATATATATATATATATATATATATAAAATTGGGATGCGGTGAGAACCACTAAGATAATGAGAACCGTGAGAACTCCGCCTTACAAAATTTACTTTTTAAAACTAACGAAATATTTGGAGTTGGGGTAGAATATTATGGCTAGATAACATATTTCTTGGCCAAAAATTAATAAGCTACTGACGAAAATCGAGACGAAATAGATTTTACTCTTTTTAATGCACCTAGTACTCAGTTTCATGTATCTAAAAATTTTCATGCACCTAGTACTCGTTTTCATGCATCTAGAGCTAGTTATTTTCATGCACCTAGTAATTATTTTCATGCATGTAACAATTTTCATGCACCTAGTGCTCGTTTTCATGCATTTAGAGTAGTTTTAGTTTATCTAGTTGAATTTATGTACATTACGTACATACTTTTTTAATATAATCAATAAATTTTGTTTACTTACTCCAAATATTTTGATTGAATAAACTAAACTAATTGTAAATGATCCATCAAAACTTTTGAAACAAGATTTGGTGGAGATTTAGTGAGAGTTCTCATGGTTCTCATTATGTTAGTGGTTCTCACCGGATCCTGACCCTATATATATATATATATATATATAATTGGGCTCCTGTGCGAACTAATAGTTCGATGCGAACTGTACGAACTACCCAAATAAGAAGATTAAACCAACCGTCACACTCCTCTCTTCCTCTCTCCAAAAACTCCAACACAACATCCATTTCACGCTATATCCACCATATCTTCCTCTCTTTAATAACTGCCATCTACCCTACGCCGACGACCTCTCTCATCCTCCGGCTACTCTCTCCGGCTACTATCAACCAACAGTGAGATCTTCATTTCACTGTTTTGTAGTTTTTCGGTCAAATTCATCACATCTATCCTCTAATTTCTCACATGTATGATCATAACTCTTACTAATTTCTCATTGTTTTCGTTTATTTCTTTATTTAATTCCATTCATGTTTTTAATCTCGCCCAACTTTGAGTTATTCTAACCCTAATTTGGTTTCCGCTACATTTCTCCACCCCGCAAATGTCATCAACAACCATCGCAGTCGTCGGAGCAGGATGCATGTACTATGATCCATGTTTTGATTGTTAAATTGTTGGAGCATTTTGTGTTTTGCATTAATTAAGTTTGCATTTTTGGGAAATGTGATTTATTTGTTTTACTGAATTTCTGGTTTTGTTTCAGTCAATTGTTTGAGAAATTTGTTTTTTTTATTTCTAGTTAAGTCGATTTTGTGTTGTTTTTTTATCATCTCGGAACAATTATTTGTTTGAGTTATTATTTCTTCGAAAAATTGTTGGAGATGTTTTTGGTTTGATTAGTATATTTATCATTTATGTCAATTTTTATGTGTTTTTGATCCTTAGCCTAGAATAAATTGGGAAATTGTTGGAGATTTTGTTGCATTTTTATGATCAATTGATGGAGTATTTTTCTGTCCAGGAATTGCTAGATACACTCAATTTCATAGTGTCATAGTATCTTGACTCATATTAGCCATTTTTGCCTTATCCGTGTTAAGTTGATAACATGTAGGTGCATGCCCTTTTCTGTTCGTATAAAGACAACCATGAAAAATTGGTGCAAAGGGTGTGTTGTCGATATTCAAGAAGAAGATAAATAACTTTTTATCAAGAATTATATAACCGAGAAAAACCAGTCTATAAGATTTTCATTTGCTCCGTTAACGGAAGTTAAACTTACTGGCAACCGGTATCAAGCCCAACATGATGTTTTTAATAATCAAGATCTCATGAATAAAATATTCCACCTACTTTATAGTCATGCGGATAAAGCAAAAATGGCTATGGTGTGTACAAATTTGTCTCAATTGTTTCTCCTTCACCCAAGTGCACCTCTTATTGAAGTTGCGTACATGGTGTCTCTAAGAGTGAATGATGTCAATGGTGTAAGGATTGTTCGACGGGGCTCTAGAATAGTTTCTCAACGCTGTAAATGTTTTATGACGGATGATACTACCGCTAGACTCATCCTGCATTATGAACAACAAAAAAACCGATATCAGAGTGCTCACCTTAATGATCTTGATGATATTGCAATTGGACAAGTTAATGATTTGTTGCATGCTCTGGCCACCCCATCTACGGCGCGTAACACTGCAATTGATATTGTAGCACAATTACTAAGTCGTTCAAACTCATCTCATCTTGATGTATTTCATGTATTTGATGTATTAGGTGTGATATAAGTAAATCAAAAACTTATCACATTTTGCCAATTTACTGTCTACTTGTGTATTTTAAACATGTTGACCTTTTTGTCGAACTTTTTAATATGTATAATTATATAAGAGTCGAGTTTATATCAAACTTTGTTGTAGTTTATAACAGTCGAGTTTTTAATATGTATATTGCAGCACAGTTACTAAGTCGTTCAACCATTTTGTTGTTGTATATACGTTACCTTTTTGAAATTGTTGCACTATTGTTGTTTATACGGTCTCAAGATGTTGGTATACATACCTGTCAATACTTAGATACATTCCTTTTAATATACTAGATACACTCCATAACACTTGTTGGTATTCTTTTTAAACAGTTGATCATCGTTTTAAATTTACAAAAATGAAGGAGTTGGTGACAACTAATGATGGTGGAACAACAAATAGAGAAACTAAGAAAACTACAGATATTGATACACATCTTTAAATTGTTTAATACATGCGTCTATAACGAAATTCCTTCAAGGTGCTAGATGAATTCATGTAGGTTGCTAGATATGCTCCCTTATTTTATCAGATACATGCCTGTCTATTAATATATACATTCATTCAAGGTGCTGCATTTCTTTGTTGGTGACATTTTCACTCTTTTTAAATTACAGAAATGAAAAAGTTGTCAATAAATGATGATGGTGCAAGTACAAGCAAAGCAAACCAGAAAATAATGCCTAAAAAACCTCTTAAAATGAAAAAAGACGATGATCTTGCGGCGTGTTTTTTGAAGACACATATGTCTCCTTAAATGCTCTTTTGCATTTATCACCAGTAATCTGAGTGCACAACAAGTTGCTGATATAAAAGCGATAGGGTTTGGGGGACTTCTTAATCTTAAAACGGACACCGTCCCGGGGGCCCTTGCTCATTGACTAGTTACCAGATTCGACACATTGTCATCCTCTTTCCTGAAATGCCAACTTCAAATAACCGATGAAGATATGTGACAACCCTCGCGAATGCGGAAAATAAAACATACAAGCATGTGATTTAATAAGCGGAAATACGGTATTTTAAAAACCTTTATACATGCAAGATAAGTATACGAGGAGTGTCAAATTACAAACCGAATACAAAATACTATAAGATAAGAGACGTAGTCTCTCAAAAGGTTAACAAAGTCAAAGTGATTAACAAACTAGCTAATTAACGACTAGAGGTGAATATTCCAGGGACAACGCCCGCTAGCTCACACCCGAACTCAAAATAGCATACGCAAAAAGCCATCCAAATCAAGCAACCTGTTCATCCATGAAAAACATGAACGCCACAGTCAGTGGGGAGTAACTCCGGGTTCTCCCAGCCATATCACATTAAACATACATAAAAGGAAATACAAAATAAAAGCATGCATATATGGATATACATGTGAAATACGATAAGGATAGATAGGCAATTCGATATATAATGATAAGAGCATAAGAGTTACAAGTCCTAATCCATCATGTTATACAAAGACTCGGGGAAGACACTCTTAGGCAACCGAATACGCTAACTAGGGCTCACATCTCACCGTTAGCGGTATAAGTTTGATAAGATTGAGACTCGACAAACAAACCATGCCAAGTCATGCAATGATCATGAATAATCAATCATGTAATCACGCATCCCAAACACAACGACACAAAGACGACATCTCTCACGGTAAATGAAACGCACTAGCACCGTGTACATGGCAAGTATGATTAAAAGGCATCCACGAGATAAGCATTTCCCTGAACGCATACACGATTCAATTCATTTCGTATATGTGGACTAAGTTCCTCCGGTAGTCGACGATAATAATATCCGGTCCTAGTCTAAATCTGGCCAGAATCCCAGAATCGCATTTTCCGTTCGACATGCGATAAACATTTTCGCATCCAAGACTCGGTCAATCAAATGACGCCGAGTACCCCAAATTCGGTAGATAATTCACGAAAGAGGCGGAAAAGAGCTCAAGCCTCATAACAAGCGGTACGCTACATGCAAATAACACCACCTCGCAAGTACACAACATTTGACGGCCGGGTCGATCAACGCATAGCGTTCAACTCCCAACAACGTCGTCGTATGCCCACTACACATGCAATTAAGCAGTAGGATACCTCTCCGTTCCGACATTCCAGCCTTACGAACGGGAAGGTAGCCAAGGGAATGAGAGTACAAAGCACACGACAAAATAGTGCTCAAACCGTATCATTTGTAAAAACCGACTCAAAGTGGAAACATACCAAAAACCGTCACAAAACATGTGATACAAGCGAATGAAATATCATATATTCAAAACATTAATATTATAAGTCACTACGTAAATTTATATGATAAACGAACGATCGGAATTATTATAAATGAAATCGTAAACAAGAAATACAAACAAAGACCAGCAGGTGCCAGCCGGTCAGGTGGACCTGCTGCCGGCTACCCGGCTAAGGCCAACCATCATACGAAAACCAAATTGAAATGTCAGTGTGTCCCAGCCGGTCAATGGGAACGGCTACCGGCTACCCGGCTGGGACCAAAGGATCATGAGAAAAACAAAGGGAAAGATAGGGATGTCTCAGCCGGTCGGTCGGCTGAGACGTATTTCATGCATCAAAATTACGTAACACAAAATATACAGC
The DNA here is from genome assembly GCA_022085475.1 of Heliosperma pusillum. NCBI lineage: Eukaryota > Viridiplantae > Streptophyta > Magnoliopsida > Caryophyllales > Caryophyllaceae > Heliosperma > Heliosperma pusillum. Next base: position 24,684 of record JAIUZE010067392.1, read on the forward strand.
CACTGCCCCAGCCGGTGGTCTGACCGGCTGCCGGTCGACCGGCTGGGGTCTATAATGCACGAAAATCCCATTTTACTTAAGGACCAACATTTTTCAACAATCAACTATCATTATAATTAATCAATACTCATATAAATTCTCAACTAATAGCATCCATTACCAACAATACGATTCCTATGATTACTAATCATAATCAAATTACGATTCCTAACATAGAAAACATGTAAAACACGTAAATGATATCGAGTAACCCTTCACCGTTACCTTATTGCGTCTTTACTCCGCGTCAAGGTCCTCTTCGATTAAGAAATAGTCTTTGTCGGGATCTTGAAGGTCACCACCTACAAATAGTTAATAAAAGATGAATTTACTTCACCTTGAGAAAGGCGGAAAGTTTGAAAAGCGAGAAAGTCGGTAATTTTATTACCAATACGAATAGAGGAAGCTAAGAGAGGAAGAATAAGACGAACTTACGTGAGTTTGAGCGAGAAACGAATGAGATATGACGATTCTAAGATTGGAAAGATTATGGAAGATAGGGTTTTGGGTTTCTTAGAGAAGAAGGAAGTTTGAGTTGTGTGAGTTAGCTTAGGGTTAGGAAGGAGTATATGAAATGAGTGAGTGGAAAAGTCAAGAAAAGTCAATGATGGCTTAAGACGGGATTTACTTGAATTCTCGCGAAAAATCAAAATACGAACTCGGAAATTCTAAATTCGACTCGGAAAATTAAATTCTAAATTAAAACTAAATTTCGCTGAAAAGTATCCGTAAAATATTTTCATTATAAAAATAGGGTACATTTACGGGTGTTACAATCACCCCACCTTTTAAAAAGTTTCGCCCTCGAAACTTGAGGGAAAGAAAGATACCTTATTCGAATAGACTCGGATATTTACTACGTATAGAAGCTTCCGTTTCCCAAGTCTCTTCTTCGACATTAGCACATCTCCACAAGATTTTCACTAAAGGAACCACTTTACTTCTCAACTTCTTATCCTTGCGATCTAGGATGCGGATCGGTTTCTCTTCAAAGGATAAATTCGGTTCAAGCTCGGGCATTTCAACTTGAAAGACATGGCTTGGATCACTAACATACTTTCTCAAATGAGAAACATGGAAAACATCATGAACCTTAGCCAAATTCGGGGGCAAATCCAACTTATAAGCAACGGCACCAATCTTTTTCACAATATCAAAGGGTCCAATGTATTTCGGGCTCAATTTACCCTTAACACCAAACCGTTTAACACCCTTCATTGGAGATACTTTCAAGAACACCTTATCTCCAACCTAAAACTCTAACGGCCTTCTTCGGATATCGGCATAAGACTTTTGACGGTCTTGAGCGGCCTTCATTCTATCATGAATGACCTTCACATTATCAACAGTCTCAACAAGAACATCGGGGCCTAAGTCACGAACATCACTCAATTGATTCCAACATATGATACAACATCACCCTTCAAGTTCGGCCACCAAAACTATAGCTTCAAATCCTTGTACATCTTATTACCTCCGGGGTGAATAGAATAAGAGGAAAGGCGAGCTTCATCAAGAACTCGCTTCCTCAAATCAAGAGCATTAGGAACAAATAAACGGCCATGGAAACGAAGAACACCTTCATCATCAAACTTGAAATCTTTAGCTTTACCTTCAAGAAGCTTGGCTTGAATAGACTTTTAGGTAAGATCATCCACTTGGCTTTCGCGGATCTCACGGAGAAAAACTGGTTTGGCAGTCATAGCACCAACATAAACAAATCCACGCTCCACGAATTCCAACTTCAATCTTCTAAACTCGGCACAATGATCATCGGGTAATACCCGCATAGCATTCAAAGCATGAGAAGCTTTCCTACTAAGAGCATCGGCAACAACATTAGCCTTCCCTTCATGATATAATAACTCAAAATCATAATCATTCACCAATTCCAACCATCTTCTTTGTCTCATATTTAACTCTTTTTTAGTAAATATGTACTTCAAACTCTTGTGATCGGTGAATATACGACAATGAACACCAATAAGGTAGTGTCTCCACACTTTCAAAGCATGAACAACAGCGGCTAATTCCAAATCATGAGTAGGATAGTTCACTTCATGAACTCTCAACTGCCTCGAAGCATACTCCACCACTTTCCTACTTTGCATAAGAACACAACCCAATCCCATCTTAAAAGCATCACAATAGACATCAAAGTCTACTCCATCTTCAGGCAAAGTCAACACCGGAGCGGTAGTTAACCTCTTCTTTAACTCTTGAAACGCAACTTCACAAGCTTCATTCCATAGGAATTTGGTTTCCTTCTTCAATAACTGGGTCATCGGCCTAGCAAGCATAGAGAAATCCTTGACAAATCTACGGTAATAACCAGCTAACCCAAGAAAACTTCGAATTTCTCTAATATCGGTCGCACTCTTCCAATCCACCACAGCTTCAATCTTCGAAGGATCCACCATTACACCTTCTTTAGAAATCACATGCCCAAGAAAAGACACTCTAGGTAACCAAAATTCACACTTGGAGAATTTAGCATACCACTTCTGACGACGAAGAACACTCAAAATAATCCTCAAATGAATAGCATGCTCTTCTTCAGACTTGGAGAAAATAAGAATATCATCAATGAACACCACCACACACTTGTCAAGATACTCACTAAATGTGTGGTTCATTTGATCCATAAAGATAGCGAGAGCATTCGTCAATCCAAAAGGCATCACCTTGAACTCATAATGACCATACCTTGTACTAAAAGCGGTCTTCGGAATATCAACATCACGAACAGGAATTTGGTGATAACCGGATCTCAAATCAATCTTGGAAAATGTAGAAGCACCCTTTAGTTGATCAAATAAATCTTCTATTCTTGGCAAAGGATACCTAATCTTGATTGTAATCCGATTTAATTCACGATAATCAATACAAAGCCTCATAGAACCATCTTTCTTCTTTACAAAGAGAACAGGAGCACCCCAAGGCGAGGCACTTGGTCGAATAAAACCCTTCTCAATCATATCATCTAGCTGCTTCCTTAATTCTTTCAATTCGGTCGGAGCCATACGGTAAGGAGCTTTGGCTATGGGTCCAGAACCAGGTACAAGATCAATAGAGAACTCCACATCTCGCTCGGGAGGAATCCCGGGCAAATCATCGGGGAATACATCAACCAATTCTTGAACAATAGGCACATCTTCAATACTTGGCAAAGAGGTAGATGAAGAAGTCACAATACACAAGTATGCTTGGTGACCTTTTCTAACCATACTTACCAATTTCATAGCGGAAATCAAAGACACACCTTTTCGGGGATGAGATCCCTTATAGGTTATTCTAACTCCTAAAGGACTCTTTAAATAAATCTTTTGATCACGACACTCGAACCTAGCATGATAAAATGCTAACCAATCAATACCCAAAATTATATCGAACTCTCCTAGAGGGAACTTAAGGAGATTAGTGGGAAAGATAGAACCTGAGATAGATATTGGGACATTTGGATATAAAATAGAACAAGAGATAATATCTCCGGATGGTAAGGATATGGGAGTATCCTTACTAGATGTAGGCTCGATAGATAACTTATTAGCATAAGTCGAAGACACAAAAGACATTGAAGCTTCGGTATCAAACAGAATAAGACACGGTTGCTCTAAGATTGAGAACATACCCGTAATGATCTCTGGATGAGCATCGGCTTCGGCACGGCTCATGACAAAGATAGAACCCTTAGGTTTAGCAGGAGGAGGGGGCAACTTTCGATCGGGGCAATCATCATAACGGTGACCACCCTTTTGGCAAAAGAAGCACACATAAGGTCGGTTGTAACATGACACACCGGGGTGATGTGGTTGTCTACAATGGTTACATTGACGACCTTGAGCTTGAGCTTGAGGAGCATAAGGCCTATGAGCCACATTAGAAGTAGCTCTAGGAATAAAAAGAGTAGGAGCTCTTGTGTTTGCATTGGAAGAAGGATTAAATCTCCTCTTGTTAGCATAAGAGTTAGAAGGAGACGGAATAAACGGTCTCTTCCCAAATACATTCGGTCTTGGAGTGAAAGAAGGAGAGGGATTATTCATCACAGCTTCATCTCTAATAGCCTTCATAGAATTATCTGCCCACAAGGCATCATCATAAAGATCTCCAAAGGAGGTATTATTCCTCCTCACTTTACTTTGCAGAACGGCACTCAGCTTGTTTCGGTAATAGAAGGCTCGGTCCTCGTCATCTCGGATAAGTCTTGGAGCAAAATGAGCAAGCTTATTGAACTCCGTAGTGAAGTGCTGAGCTGACAAGTTGCCTTGTTTAAAGTCAATGAACTCCTTGAGCCTTTGTTGCTTAAGCTCTTTTGGATAGAATCTACCTTCCACAAGAGCTTTGAAACAAGCCCAGTTGAAGTCCTCTTCAAGAACAGCGGTGGCACTTATGATAGCCCACCAATTATCAGCTTCCCTCACAAGGAAGTGCTTTGCGATCCTCACCTTGTCCTCTTCTCGGACTTGGTATAGATCGAACTTCTTCTCCATCTCACGGAACCAATCGGATAGCTCCGTAGGGTCCGGTTCTCCACCATATGGTACAATTTTACTCCTTGCTATTTGTCCAGCTGCCCATGCGTAGCCACATTGATGGTTATCTTCCCTTCTAGGGGGAACTTGGTTGGCTTGAGCTAAAGCCGCATCTTGCTGATTTTTCAATACTTGAGTAAGAGCTTCCAAAACGACATTCTCTACCATTCGTGGTCTAACCATCTTCATAAGAAACAAAAACAAATTAAGTTACTCCTATCAATTAACATCAACAAATAGACTACCAAGTAAAGTCCTTAACTTCTACCCATCTCTCATTTATTATTTCAAGGTCAAGTAGTTTAAGTTAGGGTTCACGTGTGTGCGTCGGGAGCGATAAAGCTCTGATACCAACTGTGACAACCCTCGCGAATGCGGAAAATAAAACATACAAGCATGTGATTTAATAAGCGGAAATACGGTATTTTAAAAACCTTTATACATGCAAGATAAGTATACGAGGAGTGTCAAATTACAAACCGAATACAAAATACTATAAGATAAGAGACGTAGTCTCTAAAAAGGTTAACAAAGTCAAAGTGATTAGAAAACTAGCTAATTAACGACTAGAGGTGAATCTTCCAGGGACAACGCCCGCTAGCTCACACCCGAACCCAAAATAGCATACGCAAAAAGCCATCCAAATCAAGCAACATGTTCATCCATGAAAAACATGAACGCCACAGTCAGTGGGGAGTAACTCCGGGTTCACCCAGCCATATCACATTAAACATACATAAAAGGAAATACAAAATAGAAGCATGCATATATGGATATATGATGCGTATATTTTATATAGACTTTCTAGTCCATTTATGCACGCATTTCTATGTCATTTAGGTGATATTATATCACCATATGCCCCTATTTGGCTACTTTGTACTTTCATTACTATTTTGTAGGTACAAAATGCATAGTAGCAAAAACCGAGCCAAAGCAGTCCACTTTGCATGCATTTAGGAGAATGGAAGGATCGGGACAGGAGCTCTTGCCTTGGGAAGCGTTAAACCATTCAATATCAAGCCCTAAGTCATGACTCTTACTATGTACTATGCCAGAACACCTCGATCGAGTACGCATTTGGTCGATCGAGGTGAGTTGAAGCCGGAAGACCTCGATCGAGCTACATCCTTTGCTCGATCGAGTAGGAGCCGTTTACCAGTTGGTCGATCGAGTAGGATCCCTTTACCAGTTGGTCGATCGAGTAGATAAAATGCTTGATCGACTGATTTCCATGAATAAAAGCCTCGATCGAGTGGTTATTTCCCTCGATCGAGTAGATCCTATCACGGGCTTTAAGGCCATAAGCTTAATTAGGTTTAGAGTCGTGTTATACACTATATATGACTCTTATTTACGTCATTAGAAGGTAGCACTTATTATTCAGTTTTAATCATTCAGTAATTAGCAGACATTAATCTTTCATTAGTTCTGAACTTTTAATCTTTAGTTTACATTCGGGTTATTCGACGTGGATTGTTCTTTACGCCGGACTTGCTAAGATTGTAAACTACTTTCTCTCTTTTATTCTTACTTTCGTTTTAATCCTTATTACTGTTTTGCTCGTCTTAATTAGTGTGTGTTATTGTTTATGCTTATTAATTACGATTTTATTATGTCTATCATCATATGTTCAATCGTTTTTGTTAGCATAGTTAATAGCATGAGTAGCTAATTCTCTTGTATGTTGGGATGAGGGAAACTGTAGTAGAGGCATGTTAGGTAGATTATTTTAGTTAGTCTTGAATATGAGAATCGATCTTTGCAATTTAATTGAGGTCTAGTTGAATGAGTGCACGCAGGAGACTAGGCTAGGTAGTTAACCCCGACCTGGATCGAGAGATTGGAAGGGAAGGCTTGCTTAGAATTGATAGGTGACTCCTAAGAGGACGAGAGTTAATTAGGAAAATCCCTAGGGTGGTTTGAGACCGAGAGGAGAAAACCATTGCTCTTCTCATTGATAGATTGACTGACTTAGTTGACCCGTAGATGCCGATACTGCAGTAGACCGAATCCTAGCATATTTCTCTCTTATCTGATTTATTTCATATCTATTTCTTCTTTTATTTCTCTTCCTTTAAATCTTATTTAGTGTAGTTAAAACCATTTCAAAACCCCCCAGATTGTTACTTGCAGATTTAGATTTCAGTTAATTAGTTTCCTCCCTGTGGAGATCGACCCTACTTCCGCTATCTTCTTAGTTAGTTGACTTAGGTTTTATTTTTTGTGTATAACGACCACATCAAATTTTGGCGCCGTTGCCGGAGACGCAATTTAATTTTCTGTTATTTATTTCTGTCTCGTCTTAAGGAATTTCTAATTCCTTAAGACTGTTCTTATCTTTCTCTTTATAGTTGTGTATGAGCAGGTCCCAAAGGCTAGAATTAGTGGAAGCTGATCCGGAGCCTGAAAGAACCTTCCTTCGCAGGAAGAGAGGGTTAGATAAGACTATTCAGGAGGAAGACTTGAGTACTTCTGAATCCGTCTTCGACAGTTTCATTTTCGAGGAAGATTCAACTGTTGAGACTACCATTCCAGCAAGGATGCCTAATATTGCTAGCCATTCTGAGCCTACAGCTGCATGTATACCTCAAGGATTCAAACTCACAACGGACGAAGATGGAACTACTTTCGATCTTCGTCCGTCTTATATCAAACTTGTCCAGCAGGATAAGTATAGGGGTGTAGCTGGGGAGGATCTGAGGAAGCATATGGAGACCTTTGCTGACTACTGTTCTTCTATTCCGGTTTCTAAAGGGGTGACAGCTGACAAGATCAAGGAGTTCTTGTTTCCTTTTTCCCTTACTGATAATGCTAAAGACTGGTTGAAGAACTTGAATCGAGAACAATTGGGTATTACCGACTGGACCACACTCGCTCTGCCTTCTACAAAAAGTATTTTCCACCACAGAGGACGAATGCTTTGAGGGGTCAGATTACTAATTTCAAGCAAACGGTACATGAAAATCTCTATGAGTCCTGGGATCAATTCAAGACGCTAGTGAGGCCTGTTCCTCACCATGGGTTCGAGCAGTGGTTTCTGTGCAACCAGTTCTACACCGGGTTATATGACGATCATCGAGCCATTCTAGATGCCGCGTCAAACGGGAGGTTCCAGAAGGAAATAGATGATGATAAGGGTAATCCGAGGAGTGGTACACGGACGATAGCTAGTATTGATTCTGAAGGTCTGGATGCAAAATTCGATAAACTAAATGCCAGACTTGACAAATGGGAGAAGAAAGCTGAAGATAACCAGCAGACGGTTCATTTGCTGCAGCAAGATGATATGATTACTTGCAAGAGGTGTGGCAAAACTGGTCACACGGCTATAGATTGTCTTTCTGAAAAGGAACAAGTCTTTTCCTTTCAACAATACCGTCAAGGAGGTGGGTATTACAATCAAGGGAATATCCATCCCAATTTGAGATGGACGAGCCAGAACGTCTTAAATCCTACACCTCCACCACCACAGCCGACGTATCAACCACCGCACAAGCAAGGATTTCAGAAAATCCAGTCTTCTCAACAAGCTAGTTCCTCATCTGGAGTAATTTCAGAAGTCGGGGAGTTAAAGTCTATGATCCAAGCTTTAGCTATCCAAATGAGCAAAACTGATCAAGCAACGAATGCTACTATTAAGCTTTTGGAGTCGCAGATTGCTCAATTGGCAGGAGTTCGATCGACTAGGCAACCTGGGCAGTTACCGTCTCAAACTGATAAGAACAAGGAGACGCTGAATATGATTACTCTGAGAAGCGATCTTGCTTATGACAGTCCTGGTACAGTTACTAATATTTCTGGTGCACATCCCGATGTTGCAAAGACTGTTGCTGATAATTTACTCGATCGAGAGGTTATTGCTAGTCGATCGAATGAAATGAAGGAGAAACTACTCGATCGAGAGATAGGTGTTAGTCGATCGAGTGAATCAGAAAGCTTGTTACTCGATCGAGAGGTTGTTGATGCTCGATCGAGTGATTCTGATAGACAAGTGGTCGATCGAGAGAATCTAGTTACTCGATTGAATAAGTTGACTGAGGAAGCTGATCGATCGAGCAATTTAAGCTCGGATAATCTTCGATCGAGTGACTTAGATACTCGATCGATGGGTTTTCATGAGCGAGAAGCTCGTTCGAAGGGGTTAAGCAAGCGGATGATTAACAATGCCATTGTCAAGGATATGCAACGTGGTAATCCTGACATTCCAGTTCCGTTTCCTGGTCGATTGAAGAAGGCTAAGGTCGAGAAGGAATTTGCTCGGTTCGATGACATTGTACGCGATCTCAAGGTGAACGTTCCTTTTGCAGACCTCTTATTAAAGGTACCCTCTTACCTAAAATTTATGCGTGAAATTCTTTTGCGTAAGAGGTCCGTAGACACTGTAGAGACTGTAGCGTTAACTGTGGAATGCTCTGCGTTCCTCCAGAACAAATGCCCCCCTAAGCTGTCTGACCCAGGTAGTTTTTCTATACCGTGTCATATAGGTACCTACCTCATAGACAACGCGTTATGTGACCTAGGAGCTAGTGTTAGCGTCTTACCTTTGTCTTTAGCCAAACGGTTAGGCTTTACGAAGCTTCAGTGTACAAACATGACAGTACAGATGGCAGATAGGACCTTATCTCGACCCTTAGGAATCATAGAGGATGTTTCTGTGCAAATAGGAAAATTCTTTATCCCGGTCGATTTCATAGTTTTGGATATACCTGAGGATTCTCACACTCCCATCATTTTGGGAAGACCGTTCTTGCATACTGCGCATGCGGTTATTGATGTTGGGTTACAGACTCTGACTTTTCAAATAGGTGGGGAGAATTTAGTATTCACGCAGTCTCATGCTAGTAAGGGTCCTATGCTTGTGTCACCATGCTACGCACTTCCCTTATCTGATATCGCACCTGATTTATTCACGCATGACAAAGCTTCGGTTCCTATCGAACCTATAGCTCCTATCTGTGATATCTCTATTGCTACCGTAACACCTCCGCCCCAGCTTGGGAGCAAATTGAAGGAACATGTTGTTGTGTGTTGCATTACAGGTAGTAAATCAGTAGCATTGGAGCTGGAAAAGGGAAAGCCCGGTTTGCGTGACGATGTTAAGAAGAAGAAGTCCAAGAAGGACAAAGGAGCTCACATGTATGCAAGTGATTCCGAAGTGGAGCTCGACTCCAAGAAACCATTGTACGTGTGGAGGAAGAAGACGGAAATTACCGCAGCTGAGGGTACTTCCGCAAGTCAAAGGCCAAACAGTGGCCTTCTCATGAAACTATTTGGTTGCTAGCCGGGTTTGCAACCCCGTGCAATTTGTAACAAACAATTTATCGCATTTTCAATTAGACAATTAGACTATCACGTGATAATCCGTAGTTTAGATAGACAATTTATCTTTCCTATTGGACAATTTTTGGTATTTTCTGGTATTCAGTTGGCATCGTTTTGCAGGAAAATGAAGCGAAAAACAATTGCCCAAGGACGAGACTGTGCTTTCAAGCGAGTACTCGATCGAGTAAAGAGCATTACTCAATCGAGCAACCCTGACTGGAAAAAGCTCTCGATCGAGTGGAATTGTTACTCGATCGACCCCCAGTTTGATGCTGGTTTGGGGAAGCTCTTGTCTTGTGAGTTGTTTCTGTTCCTTTTGTTTTTTCATTCTTCATATATATTTCATTAGGAACATGTATTAGGTTGTTTTTTCCCTTTCCCTTATATGCTTTTGTGCTTTAGCCAATGAGGACATTGTCTGTTTTGGTTTGGGGAAGTGTTTTACATCCATTTGCGTCTGCATTTGCATTTGTATTGCATTCACGTTTACAATTCATGTTAATTAGAAATTTTTTTGAAAATATCAAAAAAAATATCACGTTTCTTTTTGCATATAGTTGAGTCGGATTGGAGTCTTGTTCATGATGAAATTGCACTACAAGTCTATTTTATGCTATTCTTTGCACCTTTCTTGATTTACGTAGTAAAATCGAAATAGTGAACTATGAATTTTGTCTTGGAATTTAAATTTGATAATTAGACTTGACTCAACATTTTGGCAAACTACTTATATATTCTGAGTTTTAGAGCCCATAACTGGTGACATCCATGACCAGTTCATCTAGGAATGAGAGTAGTTACTCCCCACATCTCATGTCATTTGCTTGTATATGAATTTTGATTTCTTATTGCCTGCACGCATTGGGTTTGTGGTCGGTATCACGTGTTTTTGAGAATATTTGCATCTCCCTTTTCCTCATTTTACCCCATTAACTCCACATAAAGCCATATCTGCCTGTTGCCCTTAACTACATTCTAAATTAAGCCTACCTTTGCCGAGCTAGTTTAGTAGTCGAGGTATATTATGTCATTGTGTCAGTTTTGGCTCGTTTTCATTGATTGGAGTGGGTATTTGCGAGAAAAAGAAGAGAAGTGCTTAAGAGTGTCTCAATCGAGTACTTTGTTTAGCTCGATCGAGCAGATTTTGTGTTTATGTGCCTCGATCGAGTGACTTATTCTACTCGATCGAGTGGTTTTCCTCAGACAGCCAAGAAAGAAAAAGAATAAGAAAAGAAAAGAAAGAAAAAAATGAAAAAATATATTGAAAAATGATTGGCTGAAGTTATTGTTTTCTACACCTCCTATGCGTATCATTATTTTGTTGAGGTGTTATTTGGGATTTGTGTTGTTTATGCCTTTATATGGTAAGGCATCGAGCTTAATTTTTTATTGTTGGAAGATGGAACGAGTTCTAATGCGGTCTTGTTAGGAACTAGCTTGGCTATTTACCCTCACATTTCCATTAATTGTTTTGCCCCTTCTTACCAATTAGCCTCACATATCCATATCCTTGCAAATCTTCGGCACGTAATTGTCCTTGAACAGTGGTTAGGCGTGTGTATGGTGCTTGAATCATCTTTCATGTTAGTTAGCAATGCATGTTGTGTCGGTCGTAGTCTAGGTGAGTGGCTATATTTTCTTCCCTCTTTCTTATACATATTTACTTACCATTTGCTTGATGAGAGAAGAGTGACCCGTGAAAGTCCGAATTTGGTTGAGTCTTGCAAGGTCGAAAGTCTAATTTATTTCCAAGATTGTATAAATTCGTTCACTTTCGTATTAAGCTTTGTAGCGATTGAATGAGTGCATTAAACTGTTTAATATTGACTTGTAGCTAGCTCTGAGACTTACTCCATTCCCTTAGGTTTATTTTGTTCCATATAGCTGCATTTAGTTTGCTTGAGGACAAGCAAAGGTTTAGTTTGGGGAAGTTTGATGCGTGTATTTTATATAGATTTTCTAGTCCATTTATGCACGCATTTCTATGTCATTTAGGTGATATTATATCACCATATGCCCCTATTTGGCTACTTTGTACTTTCATTACTATTTTGTAGGCACAAGCTGCATAGTAGCGGAAACCGAGCCAAAGCAGTCCACTTTGCATGCATTTAGGAGAATGGAAGGATCGGGACAGGAGCTCTTGCCTTGGGAAGCGTGAAACCATTCATCATCAAGCCCAAAGTCATGACTCTTACTATGTACTATGCCAGAAGACCTCGATCGAGTACGCATTTGGTCGATCGAGGTGAGTTGAAGCCGGAAGACCTCGATCAAGCTACATCCTTTGCTCGATCGAGTAGGAGCCGTTTACCAGTTGGTCGATCGAGTAGGAGCCGTTTACCAGTTGGTCGATCGAGTAGATAAAATGCTCGATCGACTGATTTCCATGAATAAAAGCCTCGATCGAGTGGTTATTTCCCTCGATCGAGTAGATCCTATCACGGGCTTTAAGTCCATAAGCTTAATTAGGTTTAGAGTCGTGATATACACTATATATGACTCTTATTTACGTCATTAGTAGGAGGACTTATTATTCAGTTTTAATCATTCAGTAAAGCAGACATTAATCTTTCATTAGTTTTGAACTTTTAATCTTTAGTTTACATTCGGGTTATTCGACGTGGATTGTTCTTTACGCCGGACTTGCTAGATTGAAAACTACTTTCTCTCTTTATTTCTTACTTTCGTTTTAATCCTTATTACTGTTTTACTCGTCTTAATTAGTGTGTGTTATTGTTTATGCTTATTAATTACGATTTTATTATGTCTATCATCATATGTTCAATCGTTTTTGTTAGCATAGTTAATAGCATGAGTAGCTAATTCTCTTGTATGTTGGGATGAGGGAAACTGTAGTAGAGGCATGTTAGGATAAATTATTTTAGTTAGTCTTGAATATGAGAATCG